>SNQJ01S0038254.1:107930-120167 GCA_010110895.2 Picea sitchensis | reverse complement strand
CAGGGCCATTTTGAGGGCCTAAATGAAGGTTTTTTGAGATAGAGATTCTCAATGATAATCAATGACATTATTGAGCCCCCAAAATGAATCTCCTTGATTATACCTTCCCAATGAGCTATTGTACGACTAAAACGAAGATCGTATGCAAACGTTACGACCCCGGGAAGTTGATGTACTCAGTTACCCAAATGGGGCCCACATGAATTTTGGCGCTTCATCTCCTAGGGTTAGGTTTTTGGATGCCTAGGACTTTTTGAATTCCTAATTAGTGTAAATAGGCCTTCAGAGCCTCATTGTAGTCATCTTCTTGCGAATGTGAGTAGCCATCACATCTCTTCTCGGAGATAAGCTGCCACCATTCTAGCGAGTCTTTCACTCTATATTTTTATAGTCTCTGTACATTTCCTTCATTATTAGAAATCATGTATTACTGTATATCTGTGTTTATGGTTGCATCTCTAATACATTTTTGTTATATTATTGAATATCTGTGATATCTCTGTGCATTTCTTTATTATATCTCCGATCTCATTTTGTGCCGAAAATAATCCAGATCAGTGGTATCAGGGTAGGCTTCTCTTGATCGTCTTTTCAGTGCATGTCCCCAACGAGGTCCGATTATAGAAATTTGGGTCTCAAGCTTGTCTCTCTTGAATACAATTACCCCCACACACCCAAGAAACCCTCAATGGTGGAAGAAAATAAAAACGACGAAGCAGACGATCCTATCAATCTGTTGCTTGAGCAAGCTCTCACGCGACAAAGGGATGAAATGATGGAGAATTTTTCCCACATACTTCAACGCTTGTCAATAGCAGCAGGCGCATCTTCATCAAGCGGCCACTTTGGAGGCACCTCACCTTTGAAGGTGCAAGTTAATTTTGACATTGTTGTATTTGAAGGACGGATAGATGCAGAAGCCCTAGAAAAATAGTTAACTCTGCTAGAAGGTTATTTCTCTGTTCACAATTTTTTTGACAAAGAAAAAGATCACCTTCGCACTCCTTAAAGCTATCCCTCATGTCAAACATTGGTGGGAAACTTACTAGGATAAAAGTTCCACAGAGGAGTTTGGAATATATGGGGTCGATCCCACTTGAGATTTTTTTGTGGATGAAGTAAAAGAACAGTATTACCCTGTTGGCAACTATGAGGGCCAGTACATGAGATGGACCACACTGCGACAAGAGGGGGGCCAAGAAGTTCTGGAGTTCACTAATACCTTCCATACCTTGCGCACCAAGCTAGGTATCAAAGACTTTGAGAGACATTTGGTTCTGAAATATAGTGGGGCTCTACACAGATACATCCAGACTGAAATGGATTTTCTGGACATCTCATCATTCGGCGCTGCTTATTGATATGATGTTAAAACTAAGAAGAAATTTAAGCACCAGAACAAATGGGAATTTGGTTCTACAAATCTACAACAACCAAAGTATGACAAAGATGACCCTAACACAAAGTCTCTCAAAAACTAGTACAAGACACAGGAAAAGAAAGGTCATGGAAAGAAAAAAAAGGACACCGAAAAATGGTGTAATTTCCATAAAATCCCTTGGCACAACACCGATCAATGTCACTCAAAACAGTCATTGGTGGCCGAGATCAAAGACAAGGAGCCGAAACCTGATTTAGAATTTGATTCTGAAAATATTGATAAAGGACAGATCATTGAAGCAGACCCCACTGCTATTGTCGTGATCGCAGGAATTCAACCAGAAGAGCCAACATATCCTGAAGAAGGGGAGCGCTATTTTCATTCAAATATGTGGGTTAAGGGGACCTCGCTGCATTTTATTGTTGATAGCGGAAGCTAGAAAAACCTCATCTCAACAGAGGTCGTCAAACAGTTGGAATTGTTGACAACACCACACCTGCAACCATACAACATCGGGTGGCTTCGGCAAGGATGAGATCTCTGTGTCATCCAACAGTGTTGATTGTCATATGACATCCAACCCTTCAAGAATGAGGTATTATGTGATGTTTCTCCACTGGATGTCTGTGATGCTCTCTTGGGCAAACCATATATGTGGAGACGCCATGTTGTTTATGAGTCTCAACCCCGTAGTGTCATTGTTACTTTGGAGGATCATCTCTACAGAATACCAGAGGTAGTTCCGACTATTGTTCCACCTAAAAAGTGTTGCAAGGTAGTATATCATACTGCAAAATTCAGCTTCTTCACAATCTGTTTGAAAGGAGAACAAAAGGACATTGGAACCACTACAACCTCGCCCCAAGAACCTTCTATCCAACAGAATCAGGTCGACAAGGTTGCAACAAAGCACAAATATTCCGTCTACACACCGCCCTCTCATGTAGCCTGACTTGTTGAATATTCTCAGCTTCAATAGGTTCATGAGAGACTTCCACAAACTAAGCAGTGCGACGTCTCCAGCAATACAAGCATCTCACCAAGATGCATATCCAGCAAATGTTGTTCCCTCTCCCCCAAGAACTCAACGCAATAGAAACCATTAATTCCTAAGGAGGGAGGATTGATCCAGGTGGATATCGGTGGCCACCCACCTTTTCCTAACTAGCTCAAAATAAATTTCTAGCAATTTTGGCAATTTACTATTTTTAGCAGGTTTTAACTTCCCGGACCATTTTGAGGGCCTAAATGAAGGTTTTTCTATATCAAGGTTCTCAATGATGGCCAAAGGAATTATTGAGCCCCCAAAATTAATCTCGTCAAAGATACCTTTCCAACGAGCTATCATACGGCTAGAACGGAGATCGTATGCAAAAGTTACGATCCCGGGAATTTGATGTACTCACTTACCCAAACGGGGCCCACATGACTTTTGGCGCTTCATCTCCTAGGGTTAGGTTTTTGGATGCCTAGGACTTTTGGAATTCATGTTTATTGTAAAGAGGCCTTCATATCTTCATTTTATTCATCTTCTTGCGAATGGGAGTAGCCGTCACATCACTTCTCAGAGATAAGATGCCACCATTCTAGCGAGTCTTTCACTCTGTATTTTTACAGTCTCTGTACATTTATTTCATTAATAAAAATCGTGTATTACTGTATATCTGTTTTTATGGTTGCATCTCTGATACATCTATGTTATATTATTGAATATCTACAATATCTATGTGCATTTCTTTATTATATATCTGATCTCATTTTGTGCCGAAAATAATACGGATCAGTGGTATTAGAGCAGGTTTCTCTTGATTGTTTTTTCAGTGCATGTCCCCGACAAGGTCCGATTATAGAAAGTTGGGTCTCGAGCTTGTCTCTCTTGAATACAACCACTCTCGCACACCCAATAAACCCTCAATGGTGGAAGGAAAGAAAAATGACAGAGCAGACGATCCTATCAATCTGTTGTAAGAACAAGATCTCACGCGACAGAGAGACGAAATGATGGAGAATTTTTCCTACATCCTTCAATGCTTGTCGATAGCAGCAGGCGCATCTTCATCAAGCGGCCACTTTGGAGGCACCTCGCCTTTCAAGGTACAAGATAATTTTGATATTCCTGTATTTGAAGGATGGATAGATGCAGAAGACCTAGAAAAATATTTAACTCTGCTAGAAGGTTACTTCTCTGTTCACAATTTTTCCAACAAAGAAAAGATCACCTTCACACTCCTTAAAGCTCTCCCTCATGTCAAACATTGGTGGGAAACTTATTGGGAGAAAAGTTCCACAGAGGAGTCTGGATTATATTGTTGGTTGTGGAGCCTGATTATCTTTCTGATGCAGAGGTCCTTGCTTTCAGTCGTGTTTATACCCCATGAAGTATTTACACCCCAGAAGTATGTACACTCGTCCACGCGGGGGAGTGTAGAGGGGGGGTACCTTGTAAATGTATATTGTAATTTCATTGTAAATCTGGACCACTTATTATAAGGTCGCAGATCTAATGATAGATATTATGTTAGGGTTTTTTTCCCTAGAAGGCAACCCTCTTTTATGAGGGAAATGTATTGCGGCTATGGTTGATGGTAAATATTGTATTCTTAGATAGGATACTGTGAGAGAATGAACAGGAAGTTACAGTGGGTTTGTTGTAGGTTGTATCCCTTCATATGTTGGATAATAATAAAGGAAGGACCTGCATATTTCTCTGGTGGACGTAGCCCACAATAGGTGAACCACGTAAATCTGTGTCTCTATTGTATTGTGTATCTTCTGTGTTTTGTTTCCTCATTTGTTTTATTTTATTGCTCCACGATCTTGTTTTTCTAACATATATGGGGCCGATCCGACTTGGGATTTTTTTGTGGATGAGGTAAAAGAACAGTATTACCCTATTGGCAACTATGAGGACCAGTACATGAGATGGACCACACTGCGGCAAGAGAGGGGCCAAGAAGTTCCGGAGTTCACTAATACCTTCCATACCTTGTGCACCAAGATGGTGTTGGCAGCAATAATATAATTGTTATTTTTATAAAATGATCTACGTAAGATGCCTACACAGGGTCAATGAATTTTTTTTTCTTCTTCTTCATGAGCAGTTTCTGAAACGACAGTTGTGAATTATTGCTTCTCCTTTCAAACTTTGTTTTCATGACTACAAGCATGAAAACTTGCAACTGGGATTATCATTATGTTTTAAAATTCATTAAAGGCCAATTGCTCATATGGTTTATAACATAATTTTGATGTCTTGCAATGAAGATGTTGATCTCTTTGTTTGTGGCCCTTTCAATTCTAAACATGATTAACAGAATTGATGTTTGCATGAATGAAAGACCCCCAACATTTGATATTTTATTTTTGTATGGTTTTTAGTTTGATGTTTGATCACATTTCTTTCACAAAACTTTTAATTATTCGATTTTTTACTCACCCAACTTTGTAATCAAACCATGATGCGTGCACTTATGTTTGTTTTGAGTGCCTTGGTCCTGGCTCGTACTCAATACCAAGGTGGCATATGATGTACAATCTTCCATTACTTCTTAGGATGGTCTCAGGTTTCACAAACCTCTTTGCATACATTTTAATTAAGCACCCTTCCCATTATATGAGTCCTTATAGTGTTTGTTGTTGGGTTCGGGGTTTATGGCTCTATTTAATTTTTACAAACCCTACCTGTATGTTGTGCTTTGATTACCATCCTTTTCAGTATGGCCCCTGTCGTAAGGATTGAACCAAACGATATCCAAACCCTACTCTCATACAACAATGCTAGGGAGGATTTGGAAAGAAATGGTTGCCATGTGTTCATCAAGAAGTTTCAAGTTTTTAATCTTCGGGTTGCTCAAGAATTTCCCTTATCCTTTGACGGTTGTAGGGAAAAAATCGGTGATGTGCAAATGGAAGTGATGAGGGATTCCTGAGTCAAGCCATAGGATTGCTAGTGGCTGGTTAGAAATGGTTTAAAAACGCGAAGGTAGAGGAAGTCCCCTGGACCCTATTGTTTACATCGCGAAAAATAACCAGCTGCAATAGAGGTATGCCAATTTCATCTCTAAAAGATCGGTGGAATTATTTACTCGCTGTAGTGAAACAATTTTTTACATGTGAGGGACGGTTCAGACTTGTTTTTCTATATCATTTACGCCTACTTATGAGTTTCATGGATTTCCCTTTGAACATGCCATACTACTTACTCAGAAGTCTATATAAAATGGGGAAAAGATTTAAGAGACAGAGGTCAGATTCTAGTCTTTTTCATCACGGTCTGATTAAAATCATCCTCGTACACCAGTTAGAGTCACAAAATGACTGTTGGGATTCGTTTATTTCATGGAATGGTTTTGGTAACCCTGAATTGGGAGAAGTAGATAAACTCCTCGTAGAGGAAACCCTTGTCCACCCGACGACATCTCTTCCATCTCCCCAGACTTGTGCCTCTTCCCCTAAAAACAAACCCTTGACCTATCCTAAGGTTATTCGATAGGCTAGCCAACAGATTAGACATCCAAATGATTGTGTTAAAATTGCAAGGAAACCTACAGGGAAGAAGTTTAAAAGTAATGTTGATTTCAATTTCAAAAAAAAAAGAGATGGCAGGCTTATTTCTCGAAGTCTTCGAAATAAAAAAAACTCTTGTGCAGATGCAATCAACATGATTGAAGTAAACGAAAGCTCAGACTCTGAAATTGACAAATTCTTTGCTGAGGAAGACCCTTCATCATTCAGGATACACCCTCACTGACCCAATAACTTTGTCGATAATTTGCCTCCATGTTTTAAAGACAGTCTAGGGTTTCCTGGTGTCAAGCTTTACAAAGAACCTACTATTCATTTGGAGGACACTCCGGTCCACGATCTTGGTTGTTTTAATACAAACCCCACACAGTTACATTGTGTGGTCTGTTCGGCATGGATTGAAAGATATTACACGGATATACCAGTTTTGCAATCCCAGGTCAAGGCTTTAAAAGATCAGGTCAGTTTGTTAACAAGTGAAAACTTAAGGCTAGAGTCAGTTATACAAGGCAAAGAAAAATAATTGAAGACCACAGGACATGTGATGTTTAGAAAAGTGGAGGCTGCTACAACCATCGTTAATTCCAAAGTCTCATGATTTGATTTGATCGCATGGTTAAAGGTATGATATTTTGAATGAATAACATGTTTGTTTCTATTAAATTAGTTTGTTTTATTAAATAGAATGATATTTCATTAACTATTATAACTAGCTACAAAATCGCAAGATTCTGTAGCCAGTTAAGAAAATTTGAATTGTCTAAATTAATGTCAGAAAACATATCTTAGATCTTCCTATTTTCTTTTGTTTTCAGGATAATTCAGGAGCCCATGATTTCAAATATGATATGAGGAACTTTTAAGATCTCTCAGTCACATCTATTATGTATTTTGAATAAACAGAAATAGGTTGTTGTTCGTTTTTTTATATTTGGTGAATCAGGGTGGTTGCATCCCCCTTATTTTTTGAAACAAATTTGATCTCAGGAACAGAAATAGTTATGTTTCCTGAGACCTATATAAAACTATCATTTTGTAAACAATGCATCATCTTGGCCTGGGGTGAGAGTATGTATATTTTCACACAGACTTGAATGACATAGAATACATTACAACTTTAGCTTTGTGTATCATGTTTTAATTTGAGTTCTGCTTATCTCGATATGATAATAGATGATGATAGCTTTTTGTCTGCATAATTTATTGTTATTTGAGATAATCCTTTTCATATACAGTCCATATATCATGTTTCAGATATAGTATAGCATGATCATTAATTCAATACAAATCTGAGATTTATCTCTTATTTCCTATTGGATGTATAACTACAAATTCTTATAAGAAGATTTATATCATTGTTTTCACTTGTAAATCATAAGATCGGTGTAACTATATCCGTTGTATTTTTTGTTATCAAAACTCAATATCCATCATATTTCTTCGCATTTGTTCGAAGAAACTTTGAAATTCGTTGCAGGTTTACCTCTCAGATAAGGTGGTTGGACATTGACTATTGTACAGATGTTGGACGCATTAACAGGTTATCCTGTTATTTGATTTCATTAGCTTGTTGAATACGAAAGTTTTTTATATATAGGACATTTTCCACTATCTATAATTTTATGTTCAATTAAGCAGTTTAATATTTGATTTCATGAGTGCACACATTTAAGAAAACAAACCAAAAAATTAGATAGTATTTTCACTTTCTTTATCACTGTTGTTAAAGGAACCAATTTACATTCGATTTTTATGGGTTTAGATTAAAACTCACGATTTCTACAGATTGTATATAGAATTATTATACATTTATTATTTAAATAAACTATACATATATAGATAGTTAGATGTACATATATATTTTAGTGATAGTCATTTATTAAGTTATTTGTTTTCCTTTACTTATTTTTCGCTTTCTGTAGAACTTAGATCGGCAAATGGAGCCACTAAACCCGTTAGGGTGAGTCAATCCAAACGGCTTGGGTTAATTAGACAACCCCGGACTGGACTCACTCTTCCAGTTGATGAGCTATCAATTTCTCTCGTCAACAAATGGTGCTAGAAGGAGGGCTTGAATACTATTGATGGCACGTGGAGGTCGCAAGACTCCTCCCACACACACCCGCTCACCTATAGTGACAAGAAGTCATTCTTATGACAATATTTTCTCCCAAACAACAACCACATCAAATGACATTCCATAGATAGTTGTTGAACTAGTAACACCAAACCCCACAGGGTCTGACGTTCAAGAAATTGTTTGTCAGTCACTCCTAAGAACACACGATGCTTTGGCCCGTATCAAACAACCAGGTCGTCCATTGAACCAACCATTAGACTTCTCTGATATTAGGGAGAAACTTGAAGGCATTGGTCTTACACTCAATGCTACTGATCTAGATCATATTCCTATTCCCGCAGCAGGAGGATCTGGTATTCCACCATCACCACCCGCTTCATCTCCTTCTTCTTCAGGAGAAGAGTTATCCGACGAAGGTAGATTTTCATCTCATCTTTTGATGCCACCCACACCTATGGAAAATCTAAATAATCCCACCAGACCTTGGCTTGATCAAGATGCAGTGGCCATACCTGGGCCCCAACATCCTTTGCCTAAACATCCGGAGAAATGGCTCCCTAAATTTGACCATGATTCCAAGAAGATTGTTGAGGATCATATAAAAAAATCCATGCTAGCCATTAGGCTCTGCAGCGTTGAGCATGAAGATGTAGTATGTATAATTTTTACATATACATTTGAAGGAAATGCTTCTACTTGGTACTTTTCCAAACAACCCCACACCATTGTATCCTGGGAAGGATTCGAATCATGTTTCCTTGAGAAATTTAGAGATGATAAATCTCCTGAAGTCCTAGTCATGGAACTCTCTAGTTTAAAGATGAACCCCAAAGGTTCCTAACTTTAAAGAATTGAATCCCCACAGACTCAATGCCCGCTGAAAATCTTATCATCGCATACTATACGAAAGCCCTACATCAAAAAATTGCAATCTGGGTTAAAAGGTCTAAGAAAGAAACCTTATTAGAAGCCTTCAAGGAGGTGAGTCAAATCGAGAAATATATTCTCAGCCTAAAGGATAGTATCTCTAACGAACTAAAAACTACCTTGTCCTCCAAGAAGAAAATTGAAATCCTTCCTAGATCTCCCCAAAACAAAACTCAAACAGATAGTTCGGATCTAGAAAACTTACAGAAGGTCATTCAGAAGTTGTCTAATCAGGTTATAGATTTGAAAAGATCAGTCGAAGAAGATTCTTCTAGCAAAGGGCCTTACAAACCTCCTTTCAGAAATCCTTTTCCCACAAACCGACCTAACCCAACTTCTAAAGGCATAAACTAAGAAAGCCTACAGTTTGCTATCCAGATGATTCTAGAGGCACATGATAACTTAGTGCCCCCCGAAATTCCTGAATATGTAGCTGAACAATAAATAGTGGAAGAAGACGAGTCCGCTCCCAACATTTTCGGTCATTTTTCAGATAGCATCTTTCAAGCTAATTTCGAAACAATGCATCCTTACAATACTAGTTGTAAGACATCAAATAAGTCTTCTTTTGAAATTATAAATGCACCTCCAAAATAGTCCAAATCAATTGAAACTAAATAGAATTCAACCTCCCCAAGTTTAGAGTATGATTTGATTGAGGATCTAAAAAAACTTAGGGCTAACATTTCTGTTTACGAATTATTAAAATTCCCTTTTCTTTTGCAAAAGATGTTGCAGAATATTGCAGAAAACAACAAAAACAACAATCCGAACAACAACAAAATTGCTAAAAACAACCCCAAAACACCTCAAAAGGTCTCCGCCAAAACGACATCAAAGCCTTCTGATAAAAGAGACCTTACTGTAAATAGTGTAAAAAATGTAGATAAACTAGTTTCAGGGGATGCAATTAAAAAACAACAAACTTCTGTTGTTAATACTCGCAGAAATGTCCCTCCCTTTTTGTTGACTTTTGAAATTTTCAATAGGAATGTACATAATTGTATGGTAGATTCAAGTGCATCATCAAACGTAATGCCTTGGTCTATCTACCAAAAGATGTCCTTATCAAATTATCCTCTAATCCTAAAGTCCATCAAATCATTGATATTATTGTCATTGATATCCTTAAAGTATATGGCATGTTTTTAATTAGAGATTGGTCCGAACAACTACGTTATTTTGCAATAGATTGGTCTCACTTATGTCTACCGGAAAATGAAAGGCCCAACAAAATCAAGGTCAATCATGAGCGATATCTTAATCTTACGGTAACTGAATTGAATAACCCTAATGAACCATTTACTACTTCTTCCAATTCACCCGAAGTGCAGGGAATGAATACCTTTTTTACCAATTTTGTGGCCGAAACTTCTACCATTACAGACCCTGAGCAACAATCTGAAATTTTGACATGTACACAGTCAACATCTTCATCTCAGTGGTCACATTCATCTAATGAAAATCAAATCTGGTCTCTTTACTTCGATGGATCAAAATCCAAGGAAGGAGTTGGTGCAGGATGTGTGATCATTGATCCAGAAGGTAACAAAACTTTGATCGCTTTCCGGTTAGATTTTGAATGCATGAACAATACATCTGAATATGAAGCACTCCTGCAAGGTCTCAGAAAAGCACTAGATTTGAACATTCAAAATTTGACTATCTTTGGTAATTCAGAAATCATGGTTAGACAGGTAATAAATTCTATCCACTGTTTATCTCCACACCTGAAAAGCCATCAGAATGAGGTATGGAATTTGATGAACAAGTTTTATGCGTTTAACATAAATTCTATTCCTAGATTGAATAATTATGAAGCCGATTGGTTAGCTAACGTCGCCTCAAAAAAATTTCGCAGAAGGCCTATCTCCGAATGCATTTTCCATCGAGTTGTTGTTCAGACCATCCGTCCCGGACAACATTACAAATTGGAGTCTTCGATGACGATCAACAGATCATCAGTTTTCTGCACATGGAAGAAAATTTCCAGGGCACAGTTATCGACGAAGGTACCCATGACGAAAACCTTTGCGATTTTACGGTAATACCAGATCCAAGATCCCCAAAGTCTACATCGGATATGGTAAACTCTTTCCCAATATCTGTGACTAAATTAGGAAAATTTTATGATTTTCACGATAAATTCATAAAATCAGAGAATTCTAAAACAAATAGGTCTTCCTTGACACATGAAAAAGTAAATTTAGGAACTAAAGATAACCCACAGTGCATCAATTTGGGATTGGGATGTTTTGAGCAAGAAAAGATAGAATTTATTAAGTTGTTTAAGGAATTAAAATATGTCTTTGCCTGAACATATGATGACCTAAATACCTTTGATCTTAACATCATACAACACATTATTCCCATGAAACCCCAGACCCAACCTTTTCAACAAAATTTAAGAAAGATGCACCCTAAACTCGAACCAACAGTCAAGAAAGAATTAAACAAACTCCTGAATGCTAAAATAATCTTCCCAGTAAGACATACATAGTGGGTCTCTAATTGTGTCCTTATGAGGAAGAAGAGTGGTGAAATCCGACTATGTGTCGATTTCCGAAATTTAAACCCAGTGTCTGATAATGATAACTACCCTGTCCCTCCCATGGAACAGATCCTTCAACAAGTATCTGGTTCTGAAAGATTATTGTTGCTAGATGGTTTTTCAGGTTATAACCAAGTCCTTATGTCTCCCCCAGACCAACTCAAAACCACCTTCCATACTCCGTGGGGTACCTATGCTTATAGGAAGATGCCCTTTGGGCTCATAAATGTCGGTGCCACTTTTCAGAGAGTGATGGATATTTATTTCCGTAGCTTAATCAATCATTATGTAGTAGTTTACCTAGATGATGTCACTGTCTTCTCAAAAAATAAAGGAGATCATCTAGCTCATCTAAGATCTATTCTGCATCGATGTCGTAAGTATGACATTTCCTTAAATCCTAAAAAATCTGACTTCGTAGTAGAACAGGGTAAGCTCCTCAGATTCATTGTATCAAATGAAGGGATGATTATTGACCCTGAAAGGACCCAAGTCATTTCAAAAATACCCCCTCCCTCTTCAAAAAATTCCATCCAGTCTTTCTTATGCTAGATAAACTTTGTTAGGAGGTTTGTCCCCAGCTTTTCAGAAATGGTCAGACCATTACAAAATTTAATAAGAAAGGATGTATAGTACCATTGGGGACCTTTAGAAAGTCAGGCTTTTGACTCAATAAAAAAGGCTATAGTAGATGCTCCTTCACTAATGAGCCCTGATTTTTTGCGAGACTTCACCCTCTACACATTTTCCTCTGATCGGTCTTACGTTGTTGTC
>SNQJ01S0038254.1:87223-107880 GCA_010110895.2 Picea sitchensis | reverse complement strand
GAGTAGCCATCACATCTCTTCTCGGAGATAAGCTGCCACCATTCTAGCGAGTCTTTCACTCTATATTTTTATAGTCTCTGTACATTTCCTTCATTATTAGAAATCATGTATTACTGTATATCTGTGTTTATGGTTGCATCTCTGATACATTTTTGTTATATTATTGAATATCTGTGATATCTCTGTGCATTTCTTTATTATATCTCCAATCTCATTTTGTGCCGAAAATAATCCAGATCAGTGGTATCAGGGTAGGTTGCTCTTGATCGTCTTTTCAGTGCATGTCCCCGACGAGGTCCGATTATAGAAAGTTGGGTCTCGAGCTTATCTCTCTTGAAGAAAATTACCCCCACACACCCAAGAAACCCTCAATGGTGGAAGAAAATAAAAATGACGAAGCAGACGATCCTATCAATCTGTTGCTTGAGCAAGATCTCACGCGACAAAGGGATGAAATGATGGAGAATTTTTCCCACATACTTCAATGCCTGTCAATAGCAGTAGGCGCATCTTCGTCAAGCGGCCACTTTGGAGGCACCTCACCTTTGAAGGTGCAAGTTAATTTTGACATTCTTGTATTTGAAGGACGGATAGATGCAGAAGCCCTAGAAAAATAGTTAACTTTGCTAGAAGGTTATTTCTCTGTTCACAATTTTTTTGACAAAGAAAAAGATCACCTTTGCACTCCTTAAAGCTATCCCTCATGTCAAACATTGGTGGGAAACTTACTAGGAGAAAAGTTCCACAGAGGAGTTTGGAATATATGGGGTCAATCCCACTTGAGATTGTTTTGTGGATGCAGTAAAAGAATAGTATTACCCTATTGGCAACTATGAGGGCCAGTACATGAGATGGACCACACTGCGACAAGAGGGGGGCCAAGAAGTTTTGGAGTTCACTAATACCTTCCATACCTTGCGCACCAAGCTGGGTATCAAATACTTTGAGAGACATTTGGTTCTGAAATATAGTGGGGATCTACACAGATACATCCAGACTGAAATGGATTTTCTGGACATCTCATCACTTGGCGCTGCTTATTGATATGCTGTTAAAACTAAGAAGAAATTTAAGCACCAGAACAAATGGGAATTTGGGTCTACAAATCTGCAACAACCAAAGTATGACAAAGATGACCCTAAAAAAAAGTCTCTTGAAAACCAGTCCAAGACACAGGAAAAGAAAGGTCATGGGAAGACAAAAAAGGACACCAGAAAATGGTGTGATTTCCATAAAATCCCTTGGCACAACACCGATGAATGTCACTCAAAACAGTCATCGGTGGTCGAGATCAAAGACAAGGAGCCGAACCCTGATTTAGAATTTGATTATGAAAATACTGGTAAAGGATAGATCATTGAAGCAGACCCCACTGCTATTGTCTCGATCGCAGGAATTCAACCAGAAGAGCCAACAGATCCTGAAGAAGGGGAGCGCCATTTTCATTCAAAGATGTGGGTTAAGGGGACCTCGCTACATTTTATTGTTGATAGCGGAATACAGAAAAACCTCATCTCAGTAGAGGTCATCAAACAGTTGGGATTGTCGACAACACCACACTTGCAACCATACAACATCGGGTGGCTTCGGCAAGGATGAGATCTCTGTGTCATCCAACAGTGTCAATTGTCATACGACATCCAACCCTTCAAGGATGAGGTATTATGTGATGTTTCTCCACTGGATGTCTGTGATGTTCTCTTGGGCAAACCATATATGTGGAGATGCCATGTTGTTTATGAGTCTCAACCCCATAGTGTCATTGTTTCTTTGGAGGATCATCTCTACAGAATACCAGAGGTAGTTCCGACTATTGTTCCACCTAAAAAGTGTTGCAAGGTAGTATATCATACTACAAAATTCAGCTTCTTCACAATCTGTTCGAAAGGAGAATAGAAGGACATTGGAACCACTACAACCTCACCCTAAGAACCTTCTATCCAATAGAAGCAGGTTGACAAGGTTGCAGAAAAGCACAAATATTCCTTCTACACACCACCCTCTCATGTAGCCTGACTTGTTGAATATTCTCAGCTTCAACAGGTTCATGAGAGACTTCCACAAACTAAGCAGTGTGACGTCTCCAACAATACAAGCATCTCACCAAGATGCATATCCAGCAAATGCTTTTCCCTCTCCCCCAAGAACTCAACGCAATGGAAACCATTACTTCCTAAGGAGGGAGGATTGATCCAGGTGAATATCGGTGGCCACCCACCTTTTCTTGACTAGATCAAAATAAATTTCTAGCAATTTTGGCAATTTACTATTTTTAACAGGTTTTAACTTCCGAGACCATTTTGAGGGTCTAAATGAAGGTTTTTCTATATCAAGGTTCGCAATTATGTCCAAAGGAATTATTGATCCCCCAAAATAAATCTCGTCGAAGATACCTTTCCAACGAGCTATCATACGGCTAAAACGGAGATCGTATGCAAAAGTTACGATCCTGGGAATTTGATGTACTCACTTACCCAAACGGGGCCCACATGACTTTTGGCGCTTCATCTCCTAGGGTTAGGTTTTTGGATTCCTAGGACTTTTGGAATTCCTTTTTATTGTAAATAGGCTTTCATATCTTCATTTTATTCATCTTCTTGCAAATGGGAGTAGCCGTCACATCTCTTCTCAGAGATAAGATGCCACCATTCTAGCGAGTCTTTCACTCTGTATTTTTATAGTCTCTGTACATTTCTTTCATTAATAAAAATCGTGTATTACTGTATATCTGTGTTTATGGTTGCATCTCTAATACATCTATGTTATATTATTGAATATCTACAATATCTATGTGCATTTCTTTATTATATATCTGATCTCATTTTGTGTCGAAAATAATACGAATCAGTGGTATTAGAGCAGGTTTCTCTTGATTGTTTTTTCAGTGCATGTCCCCGACGAGGTCCGATTATAGAAAGTTGGGTCTCGAGCTTGTCTCTCTTGAATACAACCACTCTCGCACACCCAATAAACCCTCAATGGTGGAAGAAAAGAAAAACGATGGAGCAGACGATCCTATCAATCTGTTGCAAGAGCAAGATCTCACACGACAGAGAGACGAAATGATGGAGAATTTTTCCTACATCCTTCAATGCTTCTCGATAGCAGCAGGCGCATCTTCATCAAAAGGCCACTTTGGAGGCACCTCACCTTTCAAGGTACAAGATAATTTTGATATTTCTGTATTTGAAGGATGGACAGATGCAGAAGCCCTAGAAAAATGTTTAACTCTGCTAGAAGGTTACTTCTTTGTTCACAATTTTTCCAACAAAGAAAAGATCACCTTCACACTCCTTAAAGCTCTCCCTCATGTCAAACATTGGTGGGAAACTTATTGGGAGAAAAGTTCCATAGAGGAGTCTGGAATATATTGTTGGTTGTGGAGCCTGATTATCTTTCTGATTCAGAGGTCCTTGCTTTCAGTCGTGTTTATACCCCATGAAGTATTTACACCCCAGAAGTATATACAATCTTCCACGCAGGGGAGTGTAGAGGAGGGGTACCTTGTAAATGTATATTGTAATTTCATTGTAAATCTAGACCGTTTATTATAAGGTTGCAGATCTAACGATAGATATTATGTTAGGGTTTTTTTCCCTAGAAGGCAACCCTCTTTTATGAGGGAAATGTATTGCGGCTATGGTTGATGGTAAATATTGCATTCTTAGATAGGAGACTGTGAGAGAAATAAGAGGAAGTTACAGTGGGTTTGTTGTAGGTTGTATCCCTTCATATGTTGGATAATAATAAAGGAAGGACTTGCATATTTCTCTGGTGAACGTAGCCCACACTGGGTGAACCACGTAAATCTGTGTCTCTATTGTATTGTGTATCTTCTGTGTTTTGTTTCTGCATCTGTTTTATTTTATTGCTCCACGATCTTATTTTTCTAACATATATGGGGCCGATCCGACTTGGGATTTTTTTGTGGATGAGGTAAAAGAACAGTATTACCCTATTGGCAACTATGAGGACCAGTACATGAGATGGACCACACTGCAGCAAGAGAGGGACCAAGCAGTTCTGGAGTTCACTAATACCTTCCATACCTTGCGCACCAAGCTGGTGTTGGCAGCAATAATATAATTGTTATTTTTATAAAATGATCTACGTAAGATGCCTACACAGGGTCAATGAATTTTTTTTTTCTTCTTCATGAGCAGTTTCTGAAACGACAGTTGTAAATTATCGCTTCTCCTTTCAAACTTTGTTTTCATGATTGCAAGCATGAAAACTTGCAACTGGGATTATCATTATGTTTTAAAATTCATTAAAGGCCAATTGCTTATATGGTTTATAACATAATTTTGATGTCTTGCAATGAAGATGTTGATCTCTTTGTTTGTGGCCCTTTCAATTCTAAACATGCTTAAGAGAATTGATGTTTGCATGAATGAAAGACCCCCAACATTTGATATTTGATTTTTGTATGGTTTTTAGTTTGATGTTTGATCACATTTCTTTCACAAAACTTTTGATTATTCGATTTTTTACTCACCCAAATTTGTAATCAAACCATGATGCGTGCACTTATGTTTGTGTTGAGTGCCTTGGTCCTGGCTCGTACTCAATACCAAGGTGGCATATGATGTACAGTCTGCCATTACTTCTTAGGATGGTCTCGCGTTTCACAAACCTCTTTGCATACGTTTTAATTAAGCACCCTTCCCATTATATGAGTCCTTACAGTGTTTGTTGTTGGGTTCGGGGTTTATGGCTCTATTTCATTTTTACAAACCCTACCTGTATGTTGTGCTTTGATTACCATCCTGTCTAGTATGGCCCTTGTCATAAGGATTGAACCAAATGATATCCAAACCCTACTCTCATACAACAATGCTAGGGAGGATTTGGAAAGAAATGGTTCGCATGTGTTCATCAAGAAGTTTCAAGTTTTTAATCTTCGAGTTGCTCAAGAATTTCCCTTATCCTTTGATGGTTGTAGGCAAAAAATCGGTGATGTGCAATTGGAAGTGACTGAGGGATTCTGATTCAAGCCACAGGATTGCCAGTGGCTGGTCAGAAATGGTTTAAAAACACGAAGGTAGAGGAAGTCCCCTAGACCCTGTTGTTTACATCGCGAAAAATAACCAGCTGCGATAGAGGTATGCCAATTTCATCTCTAAAAGATCGGTGGAATGATTTACTCGTTGTAGTGAAACAATTTTTTACATGTGAGGGACGGTTCAGACTTGTTTTTCTATATCATTTAAGCCTGCTTATGAGTTTCATGGATTTCCCTTTGAACATGCCATACTACTTACTCAGAGGTCTATATAAAATGGGGAAAAGATTTAAGAGACAGAGGTCAGATTCTAATCTTTTTCATCACGGTCTGATTAAAATCATCCTCATACACCAGTTAGAGTCACAAAATGACTGTTGGGATTCGTTTATTTCATGGAATGGTTTTGGTAACCCTGAATTGGGAGAAGTAGATAACCTCCTCGTAGAGGAAACCCTTGTCCACCCGATGACATCTCTTCCATCTCCCCAGACTTGTGCCTCTTCCCCTAACATCGAACCCTTGACCTATCCTAAGGTTATTCGACAGGCTAGCCAACAAATTAGACATCCAAACGATTGTGTTAAAATTGAAAGGAAACCTACAGGGAAGAAGTTTAAAAGTAATGTTGATGTCAATTTCAAAAACAAAAGAGCTGGCAGGCTTATTTCTCGAAGTCTTCGAAATAAAACAAACTCTTGTGCAGATGAGATCAACATGATTGAAGTAAACGAAAGCTTAAACTCTGAAATTGACAAATTCTTTGTTGAGGAAGACCCTTCATCATTCGGGATACACCCTCACCGACCCTATAACTTTGTCGATAATTTGCCTCCATGTTTTAAAGACAGTCTAGGGTTTCCTGGTGTCAAGATTTACAAAGAACCTATTATTCGTTTGGAGGATGCTCTGATCCATGATCTTGGTTGTTTTAATAAAAACCCCACACAGTTACATTGTGTGGTCTGTTCGGCATGGATTGAAAGATATTACACGGATATACCAGTTTTGCAATCCTAGGTCAAGGCTTTAAAAGATCAGTTTAGTTTGTTAACAAGTGAAAACTTAAGGCTAGATTCAGTTATACAAGGCAAATAAAAACAATTGAAGACCACAGGACATGTGATATTTAGAAAAGTGGAGGCTGCTACAACCATTGTTAATTCCAAAGTCTCATGATTTGATTTGATTGCATGGTTAAAGGTATGATATTTTGAATGAATAACATGTTTGTTTCTATTCTTTAGTTAGATTATTTGGTTGTTGAAAAAATCTTTATTTTTAAATTAGTTTGTTTTATTAAATAGAATGATATTTCATTAACTATTATAACTAGCTACAAAATCGCAAGATTCTGTAGCCAGTTAAGAAAATTTGAATTGTCTAAATTAATGTCAGAAAACATATCTGAGATCTTCCTATTTTCTTTTGTTTTCAGGATAATTTAGGAGCCCATGATTTCAAAGATGATATGAGGAACTTTTAAGATCTCTCAGTCACATCTATTATGTATTTTGAATAAACAGAAATAGGTTGTTGTTCGTTTTTTGATATTTGGTGAATCAGGGTGGTTGCATCCCCCTTATTTTTTGAAACAAATTTGATCTCAGGAACATAAATAGTTATGTTTCCTGAGACCTATATAAACCTATCATTTTGTAAACAATGCATCATCTTGGCCTGGGGTGAGAGTATGTATATTTTCACACAGACTTGAATGACATAGAATACATTACAACTTTAGCTTTGTGTATCATGTTTTAATTTGAGTTCTGCTTATCTCGATATGATAATAGATGATGATAGCTTTTTGTCTTCATAATTTATTGTTATTTGAGATAATCCTTATCATATACTGTCCATATATCACGTTTCAGATATAGTATAGCGTGATCATTAATTCGATACAAATCTGAGATTTATCTCTTATTTCCTATTGGATGTATAACTACAAATTCTTATAAGAAGATTTATATCAATGTTTTCACTTGTAAATCATAAGATCGGTGTAACTATATCCGTTGTATTTTCTGTTATCAAAACTCAATATCCATCATATTGCTTCACATTTGTTCGAAGAAACTTTGAAATTCGTTGCAGGTTTACCTCTCAGATAAGGTGGTTGGACATTGACTATTGTACAGATGTTGGATGCATTAACAGGTTATCCTGTTATTTGATTTCATTAGCTTGTTGAATACAAAAGTTTTTTATATATAGGACATTTTCCACTATCTATAATTTTATGTTCAATTAAGCAGTTTAATATTTGATTTCATGAGTGCACACATTTAAGAAAACAAACCAAAAAATTAGATAGTATTTTCACTTTCTTTATCATTGTTGTTAAAGGAACCAATTTACATTCGATTTTTATGGGTTTAGATTAAAACTTGCGATTTCTACAGATTGTATATAGAATTATTATACATTTATTATTTAAATAAACTATACATATATAGATACTTAGATGTACATATATATTTTAGTGATAGTCATTTATTAAGTTATTGTTTTTCCTTTACTTATTTTTCGCTTTCTGTAGAACTTAGATCGGAAAATGGAGACGCTAAACCCATCAGGGTGAGTCAATCCAAACAGCTTGGGTTAATTAGACAACCCCGGACTGGACTCACTCTTCCAGTTGATGAGCTATCAATTTTTCTCGTCAACAAATGGTGCTAGAAGGAGGGCCTGAATACTATTGATGGCACGTGGAGGTCGCAAGACTCCTCCCACACACACCCACTCACCTATAGTGACAAGAAGTCATTCTTACAACAATATTTTCTCCCAAACAACAACCACATCAAATGACATTCCACAGATAGTTGTTGAACTAGTAACACCAAACCCCACAGGGTCTGACGTTCAAGAAATTGTTTGTCAGTCACTCCTAAGAACACACGATGCTTTGGCCCATATCAGACAACCAGGTCGGCCATTGAACCAACCATTAGACTTCTTTGATATTAGGGAGAAACTTGAAGGCACTGGTCTTACACTCAACGCTACTGATCTATATCATATTCCTATTCCCGCAGCAGGAGGATCTGGTATTACACCATCACCACCCCCTTCATCTCCTTCTTCTTCAGGAGAAGAGTTATCCGACGAAGGTATCTTTTCATCTCATCTTTCGATGCCACCCACACCTATGGAAAATCTAAATAATCCCGCCAGACCTTGGCTCGATCAAGATGCAGTGGCCATACCTGGGCCCCAACATCCTTTTCCTAAACATCTGGAGAAATGGCTCCCTAAATTTGACCATGATTCCAAGAAGATTGTTGAGGATCATATAAAAAAATCCATGCTAGACATTAGGCTCTGCAGCGTTGAGCATGAAGATGTATTATGCAGAATTTTCACATATACATTTGAAGGAAATGCTTCTACTTGGTACTTTTCCAAACAACCCCACACCATTGTATCCTGGGAAGGATTCGAATCATGTTTCCTTGAGAAATTTGGAGATGATAAATCTCCTGAAGTCCTAGTCATGGAACTCTCTAGTTTAAAGATGAACCCCAAAGAAAAGATAAAATACTTTAATCAAAGGTTCCTAACTTTAAAAAATCGAATCCCCACAGACTCAATGCCCGCTGAAAATCTTATCATCGCATACTATACGAAATCCCTACATCAAAACATTGAAATCTGGGTTAAAAGGTATAAGAAAGCAACCTTATTAGAAGCCTTCAAGGAGGTGAGTCAAATCGAGAAAGATATTCTCAGCCTAAAGGACAGTATCTCTAACGAACTAAAAACTACCTTGTCCTCCAAGAAGAAAATTGAAATCCTTCCTAGACCTCCCCAAAACAAAACTCAAGCAGATAGTTTGGATCTAGAAAACTTACAGAAGGTCGTTCAGAAGTTGTCTAATCAGGTTATAGATTTGAAAAGATCAGCCGAAGAAGCTTCTTCTAGCAAAGGGCCTTACAAACCCCTTTCAGAATTCCTTTTCCCACAAACTGACCTAACCCAACTTCTAAAGGCATAAACTTAGAAAGCCTACAGTTTGTTATCCGGATGATTCTAGAGGCACATGATAACTTAATGCCCCTCGAAATTCCTGAAGATGTAGCTGAACAAGAAATAGTGGAAGATTCCTCTCCCAACATTTTTGGTCATTTTTCAGATAGCATCTTTCAAGCTAATTTTGAAACAGTGCATCCTTACAATACTAGGAGTAAGACATCAAATAAGTCTTCTTTTGAAATTATAAATGCACCTCCAAAACAGTCCAAATCAATTGAAACTAAACAGAATTCAACAGCCCCAAGTTTAGAGTATGATTTGATTGAGGATCTAAAAAAACTTAGGGCTAACATTTCTGTTTACGAATTATTAAAATTCCCTTTTATTTTGCAAAAGATGTTGCAGAATATTGCAGAAAACAACAAAAACAATAATCCGAACAACAACAAAATTGCTAAAAACAACCCCAAAACACCTCAAAAGGTCTCTGCCAAAACGACATCAAAGCCTTCTGATAAAAGAGACCTTGCTGTAAATAGTGTAACAAATGTAGATAAACTAGTTTCAGGGGATGCAATTAAAAAAAAACAAACTTCTGTTGTTAATACTCGCGGAAATGTCCCTCCCTTTTGTTGACTTTTGAAATTTTCAATAGGAATGTACATAATTGTATGGTAGATTCAGGTGCATCATCAAACGTAATGCCTTGGTCTATCTACCAAAAGACGTCCTTATCAAATTATCCTCTAATCCTAAAGTCCATCAAATCATTGATATTATTGTCATTGATATCCTTGAAGTATATGGCATGTTTTTAAGTAGAGATTGGTCCGAACAACTACGTTATTTTGCAACAGATTGGTCTCACTTATGGCTACCGGAAAATGAAAGGGCCAACAAAATCAAGGTCAATCATGAGCAATATCTTAATCTTACAGTAACTGAATTGAATAACCCTAATGAACCATTTACTACTTCTTCCAATTCACCCGAAGTGCAGGGAATGAATACTTTTTTCGGCAATTTTGTGGCCGAAACTTCTACCATTACAGACCCTGAGCAACAATCCAAAATTTTGACATGTACATAGTCAACATCTTCCTCTCAGTGGTCACATTCATCTAATGAAAATCAAATCTGGTCTCTTTACTTCGATGGATCAAAATCCAAGGAAGGAGTTGGTGCAGGATGTGTGATCATTGATCCAGAAGGTAACAAAACTTTGATCACTTGCCGATTAGAGTTTGAATGCATGAACAATACATCTGAATATGAAGCACTCCTGCAAGGTCTCAGAAAAGCACTAGATTTGAACATTCAAAATTTGACTATCTTTGGTGATTCAGAAATCATGGTTAGACAGGTAATAAATTCTATCCACTGTTTATCTCCACACCTGAAAAGCCATCAGAATGAGGTATGGAATTTGATGAACAATTTTTCTGTGTTTAACATAAATTCTATTCCTAGATTGAATAATTATGAGGCCGATTGGTTAGCTAACATTGCCTCAAAACTTTTTTCTGCAGAAGGCCTATCTCCGAATGCATTTTCCATCGAGTTGTTGTTCAGACCATCTGTCCCAGACAACATTACAAATTGGAGTCTTTGATGACGATCAATAGATCATCAGTTTTCTGCACATGGAAGAAACTTTCCAGGGCACAGTTATCGATGAAGGTACCCACGACGAAAACCTTTGCGATTTTACGGTAATACCAGATCCAAGATCCCCGAAGTCTACATCGGATATGGTAAACTCTTTCCCAAGATCTGTGGCTAAATTAAGAAAATTTTATGATCTTCATGATAAATTCATAAAATCAGTGAATTCTAAAATGAATAGGTCTTCCTTGACACATGAAAAAGTAAATTTAGGAACTAAAGATAACCCACAGTGCATCAATTTGGGATTGGGATGTTTTGAGCAAGAAAAGATAGAATTTATTAAGTTGTTTAAGGAATTAAAAGATGTCTTTGCCTGAACATATGACGACCTAAATACCTTTGATCCTAACATCATACAACACATTATTCCCATGAAACCCCAGACCCAACCCTTTCAACAAAAGTTAAGAAAGATGCACCCTAAACTTGAACCAACAGTCAAGAAAGAATTAAACAAACTCCTGAATGCTAAAATAATCTTCCTAGTAAGACATACATAGTGGGTCTCTAATTGTTTCCTTGTGAGGAAGAAGAGTGGTGAAATCCGACTATGTGTCGATTTCCAAAATTTAAACCGAGTGTCTGATAAAGACAACTACCCTGTCCCTCCCATGGAACAGATCCTTCAACAAGTATCTGGTTCTGAAAGATTATTGTTGCTAGATGGTTTTTCAGGTTATAACCAAGTCCTTATGTCTCCCCCAGACCAACTCAAAACCACCTTCTGTACTCCGTGGGGTACCTACGCTTATAGGAAGATGCCCTTTGGGCTCATAAATGTCGGTGCCACTTTTTAGAGAGCGATGGATATCGATTTCCGCAGCTTAATCAATCATTATGTAGTAGTTTACCTAGATGATGTCACTTTCTTCTCAAAAAATAAAGGAGATCATCTAGCTCATCTAAGATCTATTCTGCATCGATGTCGTAAGTACGACATTTCCTTAAATCCTAAAAAATCTGACTTCGCAGTAGAACAAGGTAAGCTCCTCAGATTCATTGTATCAAATGAAGGGATGATTATTGACCCTGAAAGGACCCAAGTCATTTCAAAAATACCCCCTCCCTCTTCAAAAAAGTCCATGCAGTCTTTCTTAGGGTAGATAAACTTTGTTAGGAGGTTTGTCCCCAGCTTTTCAGAAATGGTCAGACCATTACAAAATTTAATAAGAAAGGATGTACAGTACCATTGGGGACCTTTAGAAAGTCAGGCTTTTGACTCAATAAAAAAGGCTATAGTAGATGCTCCTTCACTAATGAGCCCTGATTTTTTGCGAGACTTCACCCTCTACACATTTTCCTCTGATCGGTCTTACGTTGTTGTCCTAACCCAAGAGAATACTGAAAACAACAAAGTCCCAATTGCCTTTATGAGCTCAGCCTTCAAGGGAGCGAAACTTAATTACCCAGCAGTATATCAGAAAGATTACATTGTTTTCAAAGCAGTAAAACACTTTCGATCTTATCTACTGAAATCTAGGACAAAAATCATTGTCCCTTACCTTGCTATCAGAAATTTGTTAGTGCAGAAAGAACTGGGTGAAAAAAGAGTGAATTGGGTCACATCCTTACAAGAATACAACATAGAAATTACACCAGCACAGATTGTTAGAGGCCAAGGTTTATGTAAATTGGTTGTTGATTCAGCTATAGGACAATAGAATGAAACCGATATGTTAATTTCAGATCATCACGATCAAAATCAAATCTACTGTGCACAAAACCTTACTAGTCCTTGGTACGATGATATCAAGTTTTATCTTATGCACGGATCAGCTCCCCAGCACCTTGATTCAAAAAAGAGGAGAGCACTAAGATTAAAATATTCTTCTTTTCAGCTGGTAAACGGTATTTTGTTTCGCCAAAATTTCTATGGAATACTTATGCATTGTCTTGAAAAAGATGAAGCAGAAAAACTCTTATTGGAATTACATGCAGGGGAAGCTGGTGGGAATTTTGGTGGAGACACTACTGTCCACAAAGTATTAAGGGAAATTTATTACTGGCCTACTCTTTTCAAAGATTCCCATGACTTGTGCCACAAATATGTAATCTGTCAAAAGGCATCTGGACAACTACAGAAACCAACATTCACGCTATAACTAGTTTCAGTAGACTCCCCTTTTCAGTAGTGGGGCCTGGATATTATAGGCCCAATCAATCCTGCATCCTCACAGCAGCATAAATACATCATAACAACCACAAATTATTTCACTAGATGGTCTGAGGCTGCCCCATTACAAGCTGTAAATATCAGCCAGGTAATATCTTTCCTGAATTCAAATATTATCACTTGTTTTGGTATTCCTGAATGCCTAGTATTTGACAATGCTTCCTATTTTTCATCTCTTGAAATGAGTGATTTCGCTTTAGAAAAAGGAATAAAATTAAAGTACTCTACCAGCTATTACCCTCAAGGCAATGGTTTGGTGGAATCAACTAATAAAAACCTGATTAAAATTATCAAGAGAATGATTTCCAAAAATCATAAAAACTAGCATAATGCACTATTTAATGCAATCTGGGCTGACAGGGTAACCCCTAAAACTGTTGTGGGAAATCCCCCCTTTTTTCTCGTTTACGACAGGGAAGCGATTCTTCCCCCGCATGTCCTTCTTCCATCTCTGTAGTTATCGCAAAAGGTGCAAGATGAAGATTGTCCCCCTTTGGAAAGTTGGATTAACGCTTTGCTGAAGTTAGAGGAAGTAAAGGCTCAAGCGAAACGAAAATTGGATCAACATCAACTCATTGTCAAAAGCTGGTTTGATTCCAATTCTTCCTCTGACATAAATTTTGAGGTAGGCGATCTTGTCCTCAAGTGGGACAAACCTCATGAGGGGAAAGGAGAGCATACTAAGTTTCAAAACTTGTGGTTAGGACCATTTTTAATTGCTGAGAAACTAGGTCCCAGCTCCTTTCACCTGCATAATTTAGAGGGACAGCCAGACACCTTCCCGGTGAATGGCCAAGCTCTCAAAAAGTACTTTACCTGATGATGCTCCCATACACCCTTTGTAAATATTTTATGTTTTGTTTTCCTTGCTATTTGTTTCTCTTTTCTGGTTTGTTCTTTTTTTTTGTTTCTACTTATCAGTCTTTCTTTTGAAACACACATGCCTGCACCACAGGCTAGCTCAGACAAAGAAAATAGAAAACTTCCCCTCGAAAATAACTGCTGAAAGTTGTCAGAACATCAATTGTTGTATTTTTCTGAAATTGTTGCCCTGTTAAAGATGACTTTTTTTTTTGAAACCCATTTTCTCGGTTTCAATCTGTAATTGAGAGTATTGAAGACCATCTATAAAAATATTTTTACACTGTCCCTGTTCTTTAAGAGAGAAACTCAATGATGTCTCCCTATTCTTGAAAGTTAGTTTTATTAATGAACCATTTTTGGATCTTGATGAAGGATAGCACGAAAATTTTTAAAGTCCGCAACATAAAAAATGGAATTTTCAGTGTCACCCCGCTCTATTGAATATTTAAAAAATATATATATAATATGAATAAACTCTCAGAGAGATGTGGGAAGTTTTTGTAAACCCGTTGGGATACTGAACAGGTCTGTTGGCAGTGGGTAAATGCATGCATAATGCCAAGATAACTTCGCTGAGGTACTGAACAAGCCCGCTGGCAGCGAACCAATGTCAGGTAAAAGAAAATTCTCAGATATGGATTTCATTTTGGCCTTAAGCGTCCTTTGTTCTGATATGAAATTTCTTGACAGGATACAGACGTTAGAGTGGGTTAATTGACATCCATGCCGAGGCTATAGACATCGACCGGAAGCAACGACCCTGTCAATAGTATTGGAGATTTTAACTTAACATCGTGGCATTATTTTTCCAAGTTTGTCACCAGTTTTCATTTCTTTAAAAATAAAACTTATCTGAAAGTGGATTGCGTTATGATTATTTGAGATGTTCAAATGGATTTTTGGTTGTTCTTTGATTTGAAGTTTTTCAGATTTTTCTAACCTGAACTCGTTCGTGTAACAGAGATAACTACTTCTCCTAGCATGTTTCCATTGTTGGCAACAATAATATAATTGTTATTTTTATAAAATGATCTACGTAAGCTACCTACACAGGGTCAATGAAATTTAATTTTATTTTTCTTCATGAGCAGTTTCTAAAACGATAGTTGTAAATCGTCACTTCTCCTTTCAAACTTTGTTTTCATGAATGCAAGCATGAAAAATTGCAACTGGGATTATCATTATGTTTTAAAATTCATTAAAATCCAATTGCTCATATGGTTTATTACAAAATTTTGATGTCTTGCGATGAAGATGTTGCTCTCTTTGTTTGTGGCCCTTTCAATTCTAAACATGCTTAAGAGAATTGATGTTTTCATGAACGAAAGACCCCCACCATTTGATATTTGATTTTTGTATGGTTTTTACTTTGATCTTTGATCAAATTTCTTTCACAAAACTTTTGATTATTCGATTTTTGACTCACCCATCTTTGTAATCAAACCATGATGCATGCACTTATGTTTGTGTTGACTACCTTGGTCCTGGCTCATACTCAATACCAAGGTTTCATACGATGTATAGACTGCCATTACTGCTTAGGATGGTCTCGAGTTTCACAAACCTCTTTTCATACGTTTTAATTAAGCACCCTTCCCATCATATGAGTCTTTACAGTGTTTGTTATTGGGCTCGGGGTTTATGGCTCTGTTTCATTTTTACAAACCCTACCTCTATGTTGTACTTTGATTACCATCCCATCCAGTATGGCCCCTGTCGTAAGGATTGAACCAAATGGTATCCAAACCCTACTCTCATACGACAATGCTAGGGAGGATTTGGAAAGAAATGGTTGGCATGTGTTCATCAAGAAGTTTCAGGGTTTTAATCTTCAGGTTGCTCAAGAATTCACCTTATCCTTTGATGGTTGTAGGGATAAAATCAATGATGTGAAACTGGAAGTGACCGAGGGGTTCTTGAGTCAAGCCGCAGGATTGCCAGCGGCTGGTTGGAAATGGTTTAAAAACATGAAGGTAGAGGAAGTCCCCTGGACCCTGCTGTTTACATCGTGAAAAATAACCAACTGTGATAGAGGTATGCCACTTTCATCCCTAAAAGATCGGTGGCATGATTTACTCACTGTAGTGAAACAATTTGTTACATGTGAGGGGCGGTTCAGACTTGTTTTTCTATATCATTTACGCCTGCTTATGAGTTTCATGGATTTCCCTTTGAAGATGCCATACTAATTACTCATAAGTCTATATAAAATGGGGAAAAGATTTAAGAGACAGAGGTCAGATTCTAGTATTTTTCATCATAGTCTGATTAAAATCATCCTCGTACATCAGTTAAGTCACAAAATGACTGTTCGGATTCGTTTATTTCATGGAATGGTTTTGGTAACCCTGAATTGGGAGAAGTAGATAAACTCCTCGTAGAAAAAACCCTTGTCCACCCGACGACATCTCTTCCATCTCCCCAGACTTGTGCCTCTTCCCCTAATAGCGAACCCTTGACCTATCCTAATTTTATTCGACAGGCTAGCCAACAAATTACACATCCAAATGACTGTGTTAAAATTGCAAGGAAACCAACAGGAAAGAAGTTTAAAAGTAATGTTGATGTCAATTTAAAAAAAAAAAGAACTGGCATGCTTATTTCTCGAAGTCTTCAAAATAAAAAAAACTCCCATGCAGATGTGATTAGCATGATTGAAGTAAACAAAAGGTCAAACTCTGAAATTGACAAATTCCTTTCTCAGGAAGACCCTTCATCATTTGGGCTACACCCTCACCGACCCTATAACTTTGTCGATAATTTGCCTCCATTTTTAAAAGACATTCCATAGTTTCCTGGTGTCAAGCTTTACAAAGAACCTACTATTCCTTTGGAGGATGCTCCGGTCCATGATATTGGTTGTTTTAATACAAATGCCACACAGTTACATTGTGAGGTCTGGTCGGCGTGGATTGAAAGATATTACACGGATATACCAGTTCTGCAATCCTAGGTCAAGGCTTTAAAAGATCAGGTCAGTGTGTTAACAAGTGAAAACTTAAGGCTAGATTCAGTTATACAAGGAAAATAAAAATGATTGAATACCACAGGACATGTGATATTTACAAACGTGGAGGCTGCTACAACCATCGTTAATTCCAAAGTCTGATGATTTGATTTGATTGCATGGTTAAAGGTATGATATTTTGAATGAATAACATGTTTGTTTCTATTCTTTAGTTAGATTATTTGGTTGTTGAACAAAGATTTATTTTTAAATTAGTTTTTTTTTAATAAATAGAATGATATTTCATTAACTATTATAAATAGCTACAGAATCGCAAGATTCTGTAGCCAATTAAGAAAATTCAAATTGCCTAAATTAATGTCAGAAAACATATCTGAGATCTTCCCATTTTCTTTTGTTTTCAGGATAATTTAGGATCCCATGAATTCAAAGATGATATGAGGCACTTTTAAGATCTCTCAGTCACATCTATTATGTATTTTGAATAAATAGAAATAGGTTTTTGTTAGTTTTTTGATATTTGGTGAATTAGGGTGGTTGCATCCCCCTTATTTTTTGAAACAAATTTGATCTCAGGAACAGAAACAATTATGTTTCTTGAGACCTATATAAAACTATCATTTTGTAAACTATGCATCATCTTGGCCTGGGGTGAGAGTATGGATATTTTCACACAGACTTGAATGACACAGAATACATTACATCTTTAGCTTTGTGTATCATGTTTTAATTTGAGTTCTTCTTATCTCGATATGATAATAGATGATGATAGCTTTTTGTCTGCATAATTTATTGTTATTTGAGATAATCCTTTTCATATACTGTCCATATCTCACGTTTCATATATAGTATAGCGTGATCATTAATTCGATACAAATCTGAGATTTATCTCTTATTTCCTATTGGATGTATAACTACAAATTCTTATAAGAAGATTTATATCATTTTTTTCACTTGTAAATCATAAGATCGTTGTAACTATATCCATTGTATTTTCTGTTATCAAAACTCAATCTCCACCATATTGTTTCACATTTGTTCGAAGCAACCTTGAAATTCGTTACAGGTTTACCTCTCAGATAAGGTGGTTGGACATTGACTATTGTACAGACGTCGGACGCATTAATAGGTTATCATGTTATTTGATTTCATGAGCTTGTTGAATACAATTTTTTTTTATATATAGGACATTTTCCACTATCTATAATTTTATGTTCAATTAAGCAGTTTAATATTTGATTTCATGAGTGCAGAAACTTAAGAAAACAAACCAAAAAATTAGATAGTATTTTCACTTTCTTTATCATTGTTGTTAAAGGAACCAATTTACATTCGATTTTTACGGGTTTAGATTAAAACTCATGATTTGTACAGATTGTATATAGAATTATTGTACATTTATTATTTAAATAAATTATACATATATAGATATTTAGATGTACATATATATTTTAGTGATTGTCATTTATTAAGTTATTGTTTTTCCTTTACTTATTTTTCGCTTTCTGTAGAACTTAGATCGGCCAACAGAGCTGCTAAACCCGTCAGGGTGAGTCAATCCAAACAACTTGGGTTAATTAGACAACCCCGGACCAGACTCACTCTTCCAGTTGACGATCGATCAATTTCTCCCATCAACAGCTGGGTATCAAAGACTCCGAGAGTCATTTGGTTCTGAAATACCGTGGGGCTCTACATAGATACATCCAGACTAAAATGGATTTTCTAGACATATCATCACTCAATGTTGCTTATCGATATGCTGCTAAAATTGAGTAGAAATTTAAGCACCAGAACAAATGGGAATTCGGGTTTGCAAATCTGCAACAACCAAAGTATGACAATGACGACACTAACAAAAAGTCTCCCGAAAACCAGTCCAAGACATAGGAAAAGAAGGGTCACGGGAAGAAAAAGAAGGAAACTGTAAAATGGTGTGATTTCCAAAAAATCCCCTAGCACAATAGTGATGAATGTCGCTCAAAACAATCATTGGTGGTCGATATCAAAGACAAGGAGCCAAACCCTGATTTAGAATCTAATTCTGAAAATACTGGTAAAGGACAGATCATTGAAACGGACCCCATTGTTGTTGTTGCGACCACAACAATTCAGCCAGAAGATCCAATAGATACTGAAGAGGGCGAGCGCCTTTTTCATTCATAGATGTGGGTTAAGGGGACCCCGTTTCATTTTATTGTTGATAGCAAAAGCCAGAAAAACCTCATCTCAGCAGAGGTCGTAAAAAAATTGGGATTATCAACAACACCACAGCCACAACCATACAACATCAGCTGGCTTCGACAAGGATGAGATCTATGTGTCAGCCCACAGTGTTGATTGTCATACGACATCCAACCCTTCAAGGATGAGGTATTATGTGATGTTTCTCCACTGGATATCTGTGATGTTCTCTTGGGCCAACCATATATGTGGAGACACCATGTTGTTTATGAGTCTTGACCCCTTAGTGTCATTGTTACTTTGGGGGGTCATCTCTACAGAATACCAGAGGTAGTTCCAACTATTGTTACACCTAAAAAGTGTCGCAAGGTAGTATCTCATACTACAAAATTCAGCTTCTTCACAATATGTTCAAAAGGGGAACATAAGGACATTGGAACCACTACAACCTCACCCCAAGCACCTTCTATCCAACAGAAGTAGGTCGACAAGGCTACAGAAAAGCACAAATATTCCTTCTTCACACTTCCCTCTCATGTATCCTGACCTGTTGAATATCCTCATCTTCAACAGACTCATGACAAACTTCCACAAACTAAGAAGCACGACGTCTCCAACAATACAAGCATCTCACCAAGATGCAGATACAACAAACGTTTTTCCCTCTCCCCCGAGAACTCAAAGTAATGGATACCATTGCTTCCTAAGGAGGAAGGATTGATCTAGCTATATATTGATGGCCACTCACCTTTTCTGATTGGCTCAAAACAGTTTTCTGGCAAGTTTGGCAATTTATTATTTTTAGCAAGTTTTAACTTCCGGGGCCATTTTGAGGGCCTAAATGAAGGTTTTTCTAGATAGAGGTTCTCAATTATATACAAAGGCATGATTGAGGACCAAAAATTAATCTCCTCGACAATACCTTTCCAATGAGCTATCATACACCTAAAACAAAGATCGTATGCAAAAGTTACGACCCCAGGAAGTTGATGTACTCACTTACCCAAACGGGGACCACATGACTTTTGGCGCTTCATCTCCTAGGGTTAGGTTTTTGGATGCCTAGGAATTTTGGCAGTCCTATTTATTGTAAAGAGGCCTTCAGCACCTCATTGTAGTCATGTTCTTGTGAATGTGAGTAGTCGTCACATCTCTTCTCATAGATAAGCTGCCACCATTCTAGCGAGTCTTTCAATCTGTATTTTTACAGTCTCTGTACATTTATTTCATTAATAGAAATCATGTATTACTATATATCTATGTTTATGGTTGCATATATGATACATTTATGTTATATTATTGAATATCTGTGATATATATATGCATTTATTTATTATATCTCCGATCTCATTTCGTGACAAAAATAATTAGGATCAGTGGTATCAGAGCAGGCTGCTCTTGATTGTTTTTCAGTGCATGTCCCCGACGAGGTCCGATTATAGAAATTTGGGTCTCGAGCTTGTCCCTATTGAAGACAATCTCTCTCTCACACCCATGAAACCCTCAATGGCAGAAGAAAATAAAAATGACAGAGAAGACGATCCTATCAATCTGTTGCTTGAGCAAGATCTCACGTGACAGAGGGACGAAATGACGGAGAATTTTGCCCACATTCTTCAACGCCTTTCGATAGTAGCAGGCACATCTTCATCAAGCGACCAATTTGGAGGAACCTTACCTTTCAAGGTACAAGCTAATTTTGATATTCCTGTATTTGAAGGACAGATATATGCAGAAGCCCTAGAAAAATGGTTAACTCTGCTAGAAGGTTATTTCTCTGTTCACAATTTTTCCGACAAAGAAAATATCACCTT
>SNQJ01S0038254.1:59512-78392 GCA_010110895.2 Picea sitchensis | reverse complement strand
CCCTTAGCAAGAAATATCGCTAACAGTATGAGAGTAGGGTTTGGATACCATTTGGTTCAATCCTTACGATAGGGGCCATATTGGATGGGATGGTAATCAAAGCACAACATACAGGTAGGGTTTGTAAAAATGAAACAGAGCCATAAACCCCGAGCCCAACAAAAAACACTGTAAGGACTCATATGATGGGAAGGGTGCTTAATTAAAACGTATGCAAAGAGGTTTGTGAAAACCGAGACCATCCTAAGAAGTAATGATAGTCTGTACATCGTATGACACCTTGGTATTGAGTACGAGCCAGGACCAAGGCACTCAACACAAACATAAGTGCACGCATCATGGTTTGATTACAAAGTTGGGTGAGTCAAAAATCGAATAATCAAAAGTTTTGTGAAAGAAATTTGATCAAAGATCAAACTTAAAACCATACAAAAATCAAATATCAAATGGTGGGGGTCTTTTGTTCATGAAAACATCAATTCTCTTAACCATGTTTAGAATTGAAAGGGCCACAAACAAAGAGAGAAACATCTTCATCGCAAGACATCAAAATTCTGTAATAAACCATATGAGCAATTGGACTTTAATGAATTTTAAAACATAATGATAATCCTAGTTTCAAGTTTTCATGCTTGTAGTCATGAAAACAAAGTTTAAAAGTAGAAACGACGATTTACAACTGTCGTTTCAGAAACTGCTCATGAAGAAAAATAAAATAAAATTCCATTGACCTTGTGTAGGTAGCTTATGTAGATCATTTTATAAAAATAACAATTATATTATTGCTGCCAACAATGGAAACATGCTGGGAGAAGCAATTATCTCTGTTACACGAACAAGTTCAGGTTAGAAAAATCTGAAAAACATCAAATCGAAGAACAACCAAAAAGCCATTTGAACATCTCAAATAATCATAATGCAGTCTAGTTTCAAATAAATTTTATTTGTAAAGAAATGAAAACTGGTGACAAACTTGGCAAAATAAAGCCACGATGTTAAGTTAAAATCTCCAATACTGTTGACAGCGCCGTTGCTGCCAGTCGATGTCTATAGCCTCGGCAGGGATGTCAATTAACCCACTCTAACATCTGTATCCTGTCAAGAAATTTTAGATCATAACAAAGGATGCTTAAGGCCAACACGAAATCCATATCTGAGAATTTTCTTTTACTTGACATTTCTTCGCTACCAGCGGGCTTGTTCAGTACCTCAGCGAAGTTATATTGGCATTATGCATGCATTTACCCACTGCCAGCAGACCTGTTCAGTATCCCGGCGAGTTTACAAACACTTCCCACAACTCTCTGAGAGTTTATTCATATAATAATTTATTTTTTAAATATTCAATAGAGTAGGGCGACAATGAAAATTCCAGTTTTTATGTTGTAGACTTTAAAATTTTTCGTTCTGTCCTTCATCAATATCCAAAAATGGTTCATTAATAAAACTGACTTTCAAGAACAGGGAGACATCATTGAGTTTCTCTCTTAAAGAAAAGGGACAACGTAAAAATATTTTTATAGATGGTCGTGAATACTCTCAATTGCAGATTGAAACCGAGAAAATGCTTTTCAAAAAAAAAAGTCATCTTTAATAGGGAAACAATTTCAAAAAAATACAACAATTGATGTTCTGACAACTTTCAGTAGTTATTTTCGAGGGGAAGTTTTATGTTTTCTTTGTCTGAGCTAGCCCATGGTGTAGGCATGTGTGTTTCAAAACAAAGATCTATAAGTAGAAACGAAAAACAGAACAAACCAAAAAAGAGAAACAAACAGAAAGGAAAACAAAACATAAAATATTTACAAAGGGTGTATGGGAGCATCATCAGGTAAAGTACTTTTTGAGAGCTTGGTCATTCACCGAGAAGGTGTCTGGCTATCCCTCTAAATTCTGCAGGTGAAAGAAGTTGGGACCTAGTTTCTTAGCAATTAAAAATGGTCCTAACCACAAGTTTTTAAACTTAGTATGCTCTCCTTTCCCCTCATGAGGTTTGTCCCACTTGAGGACAATATCGCCTACCTCAAAATTTTTGTCAGAGGCAGAATTGGAATCAAACCAGTTTTTGACAATGAGTTGATGTTGATCTAATTTTCGTTTCGCTTGAGCCCTTACTTCCTCTAACTTCAACAAAGCGTTAATCCGACTTTCCAAAGGGGTACAATCTTCATATTGCACCTTTTGCGATAACTGCAGAGATGGAAGAAGGACATGCGGGGGAAGAATCGCTTCCCTGCTGTAAACAAGAAAAAAAGTGGAATTTCCCACAACAGTTTTAGGGGTTACCATGTCAGCCGAGATTGCATTAAATAATGCATTATGCCAGTTTTTATGATTTTCGGAAACCGTTCTCTTGATAATTTTAATCAGGTTTTTATTAGTTGATTCCACCAAACCATTGCCTTGAGTGTAATAACTGGCAGAGTACTTTAATTTTATTCCTTTTTCTAAAGTGAAATCACTCATTTCAAGAGATGAAAAATAGGAAGCATTGTCAAATACTAGGCATTCAGGAATACCAAAATGAGTGATAATATTTGAATTCAGGAAAGATATTACCTGGCTGGTATTTACAGCTTGTAATGGGGCAACCTCAGACCATCTAGTGAAATAATCTGTGGCTGTTATGATGTATTTATGCTACCATGAGGATGCAGTATTGATTGGGCCTATAATATCTAGGCCCCACTGCTAAAAAGGGGAGTCTACTGAAACTAGTTACAACGTGAATGCTGGTTTCTGTACTTGTCCAGATGCCTTTTGACAGATTACATATTTGCGACACAAGTCATGGGAATATTTGAAAAGAGTAGGCTAGTAATAACTTTCCCTTAATACTTTGTGGACAGTGGTGTCTCCACCAAAATTCCCACCAGCTTCCCCTGCATGTAATTCCAATAAGAGTTTTTCTGCTTCATCTTTTTCAAGACAATGCATAAGTATTCCATCGAAATTTTGGTGAAACAAAATACCGTTTACCAGCTGAAAAGAAGAAGATTTTAATCTTAGTGCTCTCCTCTTTTTCGAATCAAGGTGTCGGGGAGCTGATCCGTGCATAAGATAAAACTTGATATCATCGTACCAAGGACTAGTAAGGTTTTGTGCACAGTAGATTTGATTTTGATCATGATGATATGAAATTAACATATCAATTTCATTCTATTGTCCTATAGCTGAATCAGCAACCAATTTACATAAACCTTGGCCTCTAACAATCTATGCTGGTGTAATTTCTATGTCGTATTCTTGTAAGGATGTGACCCAGTTCACTCTTTTTTCACCCAGTTCTTTCTGCACTAACAAATTTTTGACAACAGGGTAAGGGACAATGATTTTTGTCCTAGATTTCAGTAGATAAGATCAAAAGTGTTTTACTACTTTGAAAACAATGTAAGCTTGTTGATATACTGCTAGGTAATTAAGTTCTGCTCCCTTGAAGGCTGAGCTCATAAAGGAAATTGGGACTTCGTTGTTTTCAGTATTCTCTTGGGTTAGGACAGTAGTGTAAGACCGATCAGAGGCAAATGTGTAGAGGGTGAAGTCTCATGAAAAATCAGGGCTCATTAGAGAAGGAGAATCTACTATAGCCTTTTTTATTGAGTCAAAATCCTGACTTTCTAAAGGTCCCCAATGGTACTGTACATCCTTTCTTATTAAATTTTGTAATGGTCTGACCATTTCTGAAAATCTTGGGACAAACCTCCTAACAAAGTTTATTTACCCTAAGAAAGACTGCATGGACTTTTTTGAAGAGGGAGGGGGTAGTTTTGAAATGACTTGGATCCTTTCAGGGTCAATAATCATCCCTTCATTTGATACAATGAATCTGAGGAGCTTACCATGTTCTACTGTGAAGACATATTTTTTAGGATTTAAGGTAATGTCGTACTTACGACATCGATGCAGAATGGATCTTAGATGAGCTAGATGATCTCCTTTATTTTTTGAGAAGACAGTGACGTCATGTACGTAAACTACTATAGAATGATTGATTAAGCTGTGGAAAGTGATATCCATCACTCTCTGAAAAGTGGCACCAACATTTATGAGCCCAAAGGGCATCTTCCTATAAGCGTAGGTACCCCACGGAGTACGGAAGGTGGTTTTGAGTTGGTCTGGGGGAGACATAAGGACTTGGTTATAACCTGAAAAACCATCTAGCAACGATAATCTTTTAGAACTAGATACTTGTTGAAGGATATATTCCATGGGAGGGACAGAGTAGTTGTCTTTATCAGACACTCGGTTTAAATTTCAGAAATCGACACATAGTCATATTTCACCACTCTTCTTCCTCACAAGGACAAGATTAGAGACCCACTATGTATGTCTTACTAGGAAGATTATTTTAGCATTCAGGAGTTTTTTTAATTCTTTCTTGACTGTTGGTTCGAGTTTAGGGTGCATCTTTCTTAACTTTTGTTGAAAAGGTTGGGTTTGGGGTTTCATGGGAATAATGTGTTGTATGATGTTAGGATCAAAGATCTTTAGGTCGTCATACGTCCAGGCAAAGACATCTTTTAATTCCTTAAACAACTTAATAAATTCTATCTTTTCTTGCTCAGATCCTCCCAATCCCAAATTGATGCACTATGGGTTATCTTTAGTTCCTAAATTTACTTTTTCATGTGTCAAGGAAGAAATATTCGTTTTAGAATTCACTGATTTTCTGAATTTATCATGAAGATCATAAATTTTTTCTAATTTAGCCACAGATCTTGGGAAAGAGTTTACCATATTCGATGTAGAATTTGGGGATCTTGGATCTGGTATTACTGTTATAGGATAAATCCGTAGGTGCGGACACTAACCGATCTCCCTAGATCCACCTGGATCTAGAACAAATCATGACAGAATAATACACTTTCCCTAGATCTAACCTATTGAATGAACTAAGAGATAAAAGATCATGGGCTTACCTTATGAACGCTTTCCTTTAGTCTCTGTTGTTCCAAGATTTTGCTCCAACGCTCTTGTGCCGTCTGGATCAGAAAAGAAAAAACCAATCAAAGCAAAGGAAGATTAATATATTCAAAGGCTAGTCTATACATATGATCAAGGAATTATATAATAAAAATGACATCATCTTTATGGGAAAGGGACATATTGTTGTATTATATTAATTGAAAGAGAAACTTACAACCTGAGCCTTGATTTCATAGGTCTCCTTTCGATGGCTCCAATCTCTGACACACACACTTGCTCATGCATGAAGAAATTCTACCACTTGTGATGACTTTGCTATTGTCTCTTGCTGCTGTAGCATCAATTCTCCATACAGTCTTGCACTAATTCTATAATCAATCTCTTGCTAGCTTGATGCTTATTGAACTTCTAACCATTTCCATGAGTAATCTCCTCAATATATAGGAAGAGATAGATTAGTTACTTGGATAGGGAATGATCCCAAGATATCTGGAAAGTCAGTACTTTGCCAACCATTCGAAAACCAACTCATCCTTCTAGAAGATTCCTTCTAGAAGAATCAAGAACTTATCCATTTTCCTTCTTTAAAAACATGTCCGCACCCTAACCATGAGTACAGTGCGAGAAGTTCGCACCCCAACTGAATGCAGCCTGCGGGAATGAAGTATTCTCGCAGGAGAGTATATATGCAGCCTGCGAACTATATTTAAAATATGATTTTTGGAAGCTGATAAGTGTAACCTTTCTCATAGAAATGTTCTTGGTAAAGAGATTGATTATTCCATCATCATGTCATTGTCATTGCATCATCACAATGACCAAAATTGCAGATAACAATTACCGTAAAATCACAAAGGTTTTCATCGTGGGTACCTTCGTCGATAACTGCACTCTGGAAAGTTTCTTCCATGTGCAAAAAACTGATGATCTGCTGATCATCATGGAAGACTCCAATTTGTAATGTTGTCCGGGACAAATGGTCTGAACAATAGCTTGATGGAAAATGGATTCAGAGATAGGCCTTCTGCAGGAAAACGTTTTGAGGTGACATTAGCTAACCAATTGGCCTCATAATTATTCAATCTAGGAATAGAATTTATGTTAAACATAGAAAACTTGTTCATCAAATTCCATAGCTCAGTCTGATAGCTTTTCAGGTGTGGAGATAAATAGTGGATAGAATTTATTACCTGTCTAACCATAATTTATGAATCACCAAAGAAAATCAAATTTTGAATGTTCAAATCTAATGTTTTTCTGAGACCTTGCAGGAGTGCCTCATATTCAGATGTATTGTTCATGCATTCAAACTCTAACCGGCAAGCGATCAAAGTTTTGTTACCTTCTGGATCAATGATCACACATCCTGCACCAGCTCCTTCCTTGGATTTTGATCCATCAAAGTAAAGAGACCAGATTTGATTTTCATTAGATGAATGTGACCACTGAGAGGAAGCTGTTGATTGTGTACATGTCAAAATTTTGGATTGTTTCTCAGGGTCTGTAGTGGTAGAAGTTTCGACCACAAAATTTTCGAAAAAAGTATTCATTCCCTGCACTTCAGGTGAATTGGAAGAAGCAGTAAATAGTTCATTAGGGTCATTCAATTTAGTTACCGTAAGCTTAAGATATCGCTCATGATTGACCTTGATTTTGTTGGGCCTTTCATTTTTCGGTAGCCATAAGTGAGACCAATCTGTTGCAAAATAACCATGTAGCTGTTCAGACCAATCTCTACTTAAAAACATACCATATACTTCAAGGATATCAATGATTTGATGGAGTTTAGGATTAGACGATAATATGATAAGGACATCTTTTGGTAGACAGACCAAGGCATTACGTTTGATGATGCACCTGAATCTACCATACAATTATGTACATTCCTATTCAAAATTTCAAAAGTCAACAAAAAGGGAGGGACATTTATGTGAGTATTAACAACAGAAGTTTGTTGTTTTTTAATTGCATCCCCTAAAACTAGTTTATCTACATTTGTTACACTTTTTATAGTAAGGTCTCATTTATCAGAAGGCTTTGATGTCATTTTGGTGGAGACCTTTTGAGGTGTTTTGGGGCTGTTTTCAACAATTTTGTTGTTGTTCGGATTGTTGTTTTTGTTGTTTTCTGCAATATTTTGCAACATCTTTTGCAAAAGAAAAGGGAATTTTAATAATTCATAAACAGAAATGCTAGCCCTAAGTTTTTTTAGATCCTCAATCAAATCATACTCTAAACTTGGTGCTGCTGAATTCTATTTAGTTTCAATTGATTTGGATTGTTTTGGAGGTGCATTTAGAATTTCAAAAGAAGACTTATTTGATGTCTTACTCCTAGTATTGTAAGGATGAACTATTTTGAAATTAGCTTGAAAGATGCTATCTGAAAAATGACCGAAAATGTTGGGAGAGGACTCGTCTTCTTCCACTATTTCTTGTTCAGCTACATCTTCAGGAATTTTGAGGTGCACTAATTTATCATGTGCCTCTAGAATCGTCTGGATAGCAAACTCTAGGCTTTCAATGTTTAGGCCTTTAGAAGTTGGGTTAGGTCGGTTTGTGGGAAGAGGCTTTCTAAAAGGGGATTTGTAAGGCCCTTTGCTAGAAGAATCTTCTTCTATTGATCTTTTCAAATCTATAACCTAATTAGACAACTTCTGAATGACCTTCTATAATTTTTCTAGATCTAAACTATCTGTTTGAGTTTTGTTTTGAGGAGGTCTAGGAAGGATTTCAATTTTCTTCTTGGAGGATGAGGTAGTTTCTAGTTCATTAGAGATACTATCCTTTAGGCTGAGAATATATTTCTTGATTTGACTCACCTCCTTGAAGGCTTCTAATAAGGTTTCTTTCTTAGACCTTTTAACCCAGATTGCAATGTTTTGATGTAGGGATTTCATATAGTATGTGACGATAAGATTTTCAGTGGGCATTGAGTCCGTGGGGATTTGATTCTTTAAAGTTAGGAACCTTTGATTAAAGTATTTTATCTTTTCTTTGGGGTTCATTTTTAAATTAAAGATTTCCATGACTAGGACTTCGGGAGATTTATCATTTCCGAATTTCTCAAGGAAACAGGATTCGAATCTTTCCTAGGATACAATGGTGTGGGGTTGTTGGGCAAAGTACCAGGTAGAAGAATTTCCTTCAAATGCATATGGGAAAATTCTGCATACTACATCTTCGTGCTCAATGCTACAGAGCCTAATGTCTAGCATGGATTTTTTAATATGATCCTCAACAATATGCTTGGAATCATGGTCAGATTTAGGGAGCCATTTCTCTGGATGTTTAGGCAAAGGATGCTGGGGCCTAGGTATGGCCACTACATCTTGATCGAGCCAAGGTCTGGTGGGATTATTTAGATTTTCCATAGGTGTGGGTGGCATCGAAATATGAGATGAAAATCTACCTTCGTCAGATGACTCTTCTCCTGAAGAAGAAGGAGATGAAGGGGGTGGTGATGGTGGAATACCAGATCCTCCTGTTGCGGGAATAGGAATATGATCTAGATCAATAGTGTTCAGTGTAAGACTAGTGCCTTCAAGTTTCTCCCTAATATCAAAGAATTCTAATGGTTGGTTCAATGGCCGACCTAGTTTTCTGATACGTGCCAAAGCACCGTGTGTTCTTAGGAGTGACCGATAAATAATTTCTTGAATGTCAGACTCTTTGGGGTTTGGTGTTACTAGTTCAACAACTATCTGTGGAATGTCGTTTGATGTGGTTGTTGTTTGGGAGACAATATTGTGGTCAGAATGACTTCTTGTCACTATAGGTGAGCGGGTGCATGGGGGAGGAGTCTTCCGACCTCCACGTGCCATCAATAGTATTCAGGCCCTCCTTCTAGCACCATTTGTTGACAAGCAAAATTGACCACTCGTCAACTGGAAGAGTGAGTCCGGTCTAGGGTTGTCTAATTAACCCAAGCCGTTTGGATTGACTCACCCTAACGAATTTAGTGGCTCCGTTTGCCGATCTAAGTTCTACAGAAAGTAAAAAATAAGTAAAGGAAAAACAATAACTTAATAAATGACAATCACTAAAATATATATGTACATCTAACTATCTATATATGTATAGTTTATTTAAATAATAAATGTATAATAATTCTATATACAATATGTTCAAATCACGAGTTTTAATCTAAACCCATAAAAATAGAATGTAAATTGGTTCCTTTAACAACAATGATAAAGAAAGTGAAAATACTATCTAATTTTTTGGTTTGTTTTCTTAAATGTGTGCACTCATGAAATCAAATATTAAACTGCTTAATTGAATATAAAATCATAGGTAGTGGAAAATGTCCTATATATAAAAAAAAATTGTATTCAACAAGCTAATGAAATCAAATAACAAGATAACCTGTTAATGCGTCCGACGTCTGTACAATAGTCAATGTCTAGCCACCTTATCTGAGAGGTAAACCTGCAATGAATTTGAAAGTTTCTTCGAACAAATGCGAAGCAATATGCTGGAGATTGAGTTTTGATAACATAAAATACAACGGATATAGTTAAAATGATCTTATGATTTACAAGTGAAAACAATGATATAAATCTTCTTATAAGAATTTGTAGTTATACATCCAATAGGAAATAAGAGATAAATCTCAGATTTGTATCGAATTAATGATCACTCTATACTATATCTGAAACATGAGATATGGATAGTATATGAAAAGGATTATCTCAAATAACAATAAATTATGCAGACAAAAAGATATCATCATCTATTATCATATCGAGATAAGTAGAACTCAAATTAAAAAATGATACACAAAGCTAAAGTTGTAATGTATTCTATGTCATTCAAGTCTATGTGAAAATATCCTTACTCTTGCCCCAGGCCAAGATGATGCATTGTTTAAAAAATGATAGGTTTATATAGGTCTTAGGAAACATAACTATTTCTGTTCCTGAGATCAAATTTGTTTCAAAAAATAAGGGGGATGCAACCACCCTGATTCACCAAATATCAAAAAATAACAACAACCTATTTCTGTTTATTCAAAATACATAATAGATGTGACTGAGAGATCTTAAAAGTTCCTCATATCATCTTTGAAATCATGGGCTCTTGAATTATCCTGAAAACAAAAGAAAATAGGAAGATCTCATATATGTTTTCTGACATTAATTTAGACAATTCGAATTTTATTAACTGGCTACAGAATCTTGCGATTCTGTAGCTAGTTATAATAGTTAATGAAATATCATTCTATTTAATAAAAACAAACTATTTTAAAAATAAATCTTTGTTCAACAACCAAATAATCTAACTAAAGAATAGAAACAAACATGTTATTCATTCAAAATATCATACCTTTAACCATGCAATCAAATCGAATCATGAGACTTTGGAATTAACGATGGCTGTAGAAGCCTCCACATTTCTAAATATCACATGTCATGTGGTCTTCAATCGTTTTTCTTTGCCTTGTATAACTGACTCTAGCCTTAAGTTTTCACTTGTTAACACACTGACCTGATTTTTTAAAGCCTTGACCTAGGATTGCAGAACTGGTATATCCGTGTAATATCCTTCAATCCAGACCGAACAGACCTCACAATGTAACTGTGTGGCGTTTGTATTAAAACAACCAAGATCGTGGACTGGAGCATCCTCCAAATGAATAGTAGGTTCTTTGTAAAGCTTGACACTAGGAAACCCTAGACTATCTTTAAAACATGGAGGCAAATTATCGACAAAGTTATAGGGTCAGTGAGGGTGTAGCCCGAATGACGAAGGGTCTTCCTCAGCAAGGAATTTGTCAATTTCAGAGTCTCATCTTTCGTTTACTTCAATCAGGCTGATCACATCTGCACGAGAGTTTGTTTTATTTTGAATACTTTGAGAAATAAGCCTGCTAGCTCTTTTGTTTTTGAAATTGACATCAACATTACTTTTAAACTTCTTCCCTGTAGGTTTCCTTGCAATTTTAACACAATCGTTTGGATGTGTCATCTGTTGGCTAGCCTGTTGAATAACCTTAGGATAAGTGAAGGGTTCGTTGTTAGGGGAAGAGACACAAGTCTGGGGAGATGGAAGAGAGGTCATCGGGTGGACAAGGGTTTCCTCTACGAGGAGTTTATCTACTTCTCCCAATTCAGGGTTACCAAAACCATTCCATGAAATAAACGAATCCCAACAGTCATTTTGTGACTCTAACTAGTGTACAAGGATGATTTTAATCAGACCGTGATGAAAAAGACTAGAATCTGACCTCTGTCTCTTAAATCTTTTCCCCATTTTATATAGAATTCTAAGTAGTATGGCATGTTCAAAGGGAAATCCATGAAACTCATAATCAGGCATAAATGATATAGAAAAATAAGTCTGAACCATCCCTCACATGTAAAAAATTGTTTCACTACAACGAGTAAATCATTCCACCGATATTTTAGAGATGAAATTGGCATACCTCTATCGCAGTTGGTTATTTTTCACGATGTAAACAACAGGGTCCAGGGGACTTCCTCTACCTTCGCGTTTTTAAACCATTTCTGACCAGCCGCTGGCAATCCTGTGGCTTGACTCAGGAATCCTTCGGCCACTTCCAATTGCACATCATTGATATTTTACCTACAACCGTCAAAGGATAAGGCAAATTCTTGAGCAACTTGAAGATTAAAACCCTGAAACTTTTTAATGAACACATGCCAACCATTTCTTTCCAAATCCTCCCTAGCATTGTTGTATGAGAGTAGGTTTTGGATATTGTTTGGTTCAATCCTTACGATAGGGTCCATACTAGACAGGATGGTAATCAAAGAACAACATACATGTAGGGTTTGTAAAAATGAAACAGAGCCATAAACCCCGAACCCAACAACAAACACTGTAAGGACTCATATGATGGGAAGGGTGATTAATTAAAACGTATGAAAAGAGGTTTGTGAAACCTGAGACCATCCTAAGAAGTAATGACAGTCTATACATCATATGCTACCTTGGTATTGAGTACGATCTAGGACCAAGGCACTCAACACAAACATAAGTGCACACATCATGGTTTGATTACAAAGTTGGGTGAGTCAAAAATCAAATAATCAAAAGTTTTGTGAAAGAAATGTGATCAAACATCAAACTAAAAACCATACAAAACTCAAATATCAAATGTTGGGGGTCTTTCATTCATGCAAACATCAATTCTCTTAAGAATGTTTAGAATTGAAAGGGCCATAAACAAAGAGAGCAACATCTTCATTGCAAGACATCAAAATTATTTTATAAACTGTATGAGCAATTGGCCTTTAATGAATTTTAAAACATAATGATAATCCTAGTTGCAAGTTTTCATGCTTGCAGTCATGAAAACAAAGTTTGAAAGGAGAAGCGATAATTTACAACTGTCGTTTCAGAATCTGCTCATGAAGAAGAAGAAAAAAAAATTCATTGACCCTGTGTAGGCATCTTACGTAGATCATTTTATAAAAATAACAATTATATTATTGCTTCCAACACCAGCTTGTTGCGCAAGGTATGGAAGGTATTAGTGAACTTCAGAACTACTTGGCCCCTCTCTTGCCGCAGTGTGGTCTATCTCATGTACTAGTCCTCATAGTTTCCAATAAGGTAATACTGTTATTTTACCACATCCATAAAAAAATCCCAAGTCGGATCGGCCCCATATATGTTAGAAAAACAAGATTGTGAAGCAATAAAATAAAACAAATGCGGAAACAAAACACAAAAGATACACAATACAATAGAGACACAGATTTACGTGGTTCACCTAGTGTGGGCTACGTCCACTAGAGAAATATGTAGGTCCTTCCTTTATTATTATCCAGCATATGAAGGGATACAACCTACAACAAACCCGTTGTAACTTCCTCTTCTTTCTCTCATTGTCTCCTATCTCAGAATACAATATTTACCATCAACCATAGCCGCAATACATTTCCCTCATAAAAGAAGGTTGCCTTCTAGGGAAAAAAACCCTAACATAATCTCTACCATTAGATCTGTAACCTTATAATGAACGGTCCAGATTTACAATGAAATTACAATATACATTTACAAGGTACCCCCCCTCTGCACTCCCTCGCGTGGAAGAGTGTACATACTTCTGGCGTGTAAATACTTCATGGGGTATAAACATGACTGAAAGCAAGGACCTTTGAATCAGAAAGGTAATCAGGCTCCACAAACAACAATATATTCCAGACTCCTCTATGGAACTTTGCTCCCAGTAAGTTTCCCACCAATGTTTGACATGAGGGAGAGATTTAAGGAGTGCGAAGGTGATCATTTCTTTGTCAGAAAATTTGTGAACAGAGAAATAACCTTCTAGTAGATTTAACCATTTGTCTAGGGCTTCTACATATATATGTCCTTCAAATACAGGAATATCAAAATTAACTTGTACCTTGAAAGGCGAGGTGCCTCCAAAGTGTCCTCTTGATGAATATGCACCTGTTGCTATCGACAGGCGTTGAAGGATGTGGGAAAATTTCTCCATCATTTTGTCCCTCTGTCACGTGAGAGCTTGCTCAAGCAATAGATTGATAGGATCATCTGTTCCATCATTTTTCTTTTCTTTTGTCATTGATTGTTTCTTGGGTGTGAGAGAGAGATTTTCTTCAAGGGAGAAAATCTCAAGACCCAAATTACTATACTCAGACCTTGTTGGGGACATGCACTGAAAAAAATGATCAAGAGCAGCCTGCTTTGAAACCACTGATCCGGATTATTTTTGGAAAGAAATGAGATCGGAGATATAATAAAGAAGTGCATAGAGATATCACAGATATTCAATAATATAATAGAAATGTATCAAAGATGCAACCATAAACACAGATATACAATAATACATGATTTCTATTAATAAAAGAAATGTACAGAGATTGTAAAAGTACAGAGTGAAAGACTCGCTAGAATGGTGGCATCTTATCTCTGAGATGAGATGTGACAGCTACTCACATTCACAAGAATATGATTACAATGAGGCTCTGAAGAAATTTTTACAATAAATCAGAATTCAAAAAACCATAGACATCCAAAAACCTACCCCTAGGAGATGAAGCACCAAAAGTCATGTGGGCCATGTTTGGGTAAGTTGGTGCATCAACTTCCCGGGGTCATAACTTTTTCATACAATCTTCGTTTTAGGCATGTGATAGACCGTTGGAAAGGTATCATAGAGGAGATTAATTTTGGGAATTTATTCATGACTTCATCTATCATTTAGTATCTCAATATCAAGAAACCTTCATTTGTCCCATCAAAATGGCCCCGGAAGTTAAAAACTGCTAAAAATAGTAAATTGCCACATTTTCCAGAAAACTATTTTGAGCCAGTTGGAAAAGGTGGGTGGCCATCGATATCCACTTGGATCATAAGTGGTTCACAACAAATTTTTATGCCTTTAATCTTGGCACATAAAAAATCTTGCTTTACTAAGTGGTGCACTCTCGTCTGATCATAGATTGGATAATGTTATATTATAAAACATATGAACTGTGCAAATGTTATATTATATAGTTGGATCACTTGAGAGATTTAAGGAGAAATTGTTGTATAGTTATGGATATGGTTGAACTAAATACATAACTATGAAATACTTTATGGTCACCTAAAGTTACATAAAGGGGCCTAATTGTGTACTATAAACTAAGGGATTTCTACATTGAATGGATAACTACCCAAAAATAACTCAATAGAATGTGCATATTCTTTGAACATGGTTCAATCCACTAAGACCACATATATATTCCTTATAACATTTCTTTATGAACCTGTTAGAACCCTATATAATAGGGGATCAGTTTTCTGAAAATTAGTTATTTATTTTCAAGCATATGTGTTCGCTCACGACGCTTGGCGAAGGCGGCGGAAAGCACCCAAGACTGACCAAGCATACAATGAGTTCCTGCGCATGAAGTCCAAAGCAAGTTCTGGTGCATTTTTGGCGAAAATTTGTGAAGTGGTTTGAATGAAATTTTTTTTTACTCTTGTGGGCCAAATGTAAGGTTGGGTTTCTATAATTTATTTTTGGTGAAATGAGCAAAAATTTGCCCCTCGGCCTTTGTGCAGAGTTTAGTTAGGTTTATCAAAACATAAATATTTTGACAAAAAATTTGGCAAAAGTTATATTGGCCTAGGGCCATCCACTCAAGCGCACTCAACATCGAGAGTTAGACATTTTCGTGCACCAATAACAAACACACAAGCCAATGTCAGCGCCAACACCAAACCCCAAAGCCCAAGCCTCGGGCTCACTTCATTGACATAGCATGTAACTGTTGGTTTATTTAAATGCTAAATGTTCAGTTCACCACGCGAATGTGGGATATTGTCCACAGAGAATCAAAACAAATATATAAAACTCAACTTTAAAACCCTACGCCAGGTGTTGAACCAGTTTAAAAGTGTCAAACGTGAGGAAGCACGCAGGCAGAGAAAGTTATGAGGTGTCAAGGGATACCATCGGGCCACCTCCGGTTAAGCTCTGGAATTGTTAAGTCCCCATGAGCAGACAGTAAAGGATATTTGTGGTCCTTGCACAGATCAGGCCATTGTTGTTTCACAATCTCAGGGCGCCCTCGTAAACAACACCTTTTATATCCAGGCGAGAAGGTTCATGTATCACAACGGTCGGATGGTTCATTTGATGCTGGCTACTTGCTGATGTTTAGAGTGGGAGACACTGATACAGTCTTGCGAGGTGTAGTTTTTGATCCAGAAATATCAGTGCCTATTTCTAATGCAAATGACATTGCACCAAATGTCAATATGACAAGGAGAGATGAGAAAATTCGTCTATCCCCTGAACTTCATCCATCTATTCAAAATACCGTGGCCATGCCATCAACTCCCATTCCTTTATTTCCAACTATGGTGCCTGTTGTGAATAGTCAGGGAACAACATCAGTCTCTAAACCAGATCAAACTACACGTCCAGTGTAGGATGGTTCAAATCAAACAAAGGTTGTTTTGGGTCAACTGAATGGGAGCCCTCTCTTGAAAGTTTCCTGTATTTCATTAACTTGTGCATTAACAAGTTTCTTACAGGTATGCACATTTTCAGGCTTTAATCTTTTGTATGATGTTGTCAATGGTGGAGGGTACGTATGGATAAATGAAAGAAGGTTCAAAATATTAAGGCAAGTGTTATCACTGAAATTTTGTCCGCACAGGGAGACAAGAACTCTGCATCGTCAAACACAGAAAAACAGTCATTCATGGCACAAGGTTAATTCACAGCACAGCAAAAGGGGGTCAAAACTATACAAAATGGCCAAAAAATTACAAAGCGCTTTGCACCCACAAGGCGCGCGCGCGCGCGCGTGGAACATCTTCGTATTTGGAGCGCATATGCACGGCTGTGGGGTAAAAAACCCACGCGCCTGCCAAACGTCGCATTTATGGAACTGGTCGGCCTCCCANATCATTTCTTTGTCGGAAAAATTGTGAACAGAGAAATAACCTTCTAGCAGAGTTAAACATTTTTCTAGGGCTTCTGCATCTATTCGTCCTTCAGATACAGGTATATCAAAATTATCTTGTACCTTGAAAGGCGAGGTGCCTCCAAAGTGGCTGCTTGATGAAGATGTGCCTGCTTCTATCGACAAGCATTGAAGTATGTAGGAAAAATTCTCCATCATTTCGTCCCTCTGTCGCGTGAGATCTTGCTCTTGCAACAGATTGATAGGATCGTCTGCTCCGTCATTTTTCTTTTCTTCCGCCATTGAGGGTTTCTTGGGTGTGTGAGAGTGGTTGTCTTCAAGAGAGATAATATCAAGACCCAACTTTCTATAATTGGACCTCATTGGGGACATGCACTGAAAAAACAATCAAGAGCAACCTGCTCTAATACCACTGATCCGTATTATTTTTGGCACGAAATGAGATCGGAGATATAATAAAGAAATGCACATAGATATCATATATATTCAATAATATAACATAGATGTATCAGAGATGCAACCATAAACACAGATATACAGTAATACATGATTTCTATTAATGAAATAAATGTACAGAAACTGTAAAAATAAAGAGTGAAAGACTCGCTAGAATGGTGGCAACTTATCTCTGAGAAGAGATGTGACGGCTACTCGCATTCACAATAAGATGAATAAAATGAAGATTTGAAGGCCTCTTTACAATAAACAGGAATTCCAAAAGTCCTAGGCATCCAAAAACCTAACCCTAGGACATGAAGTGCCAAAAGTCATGTGGGCCCTGTTTGGGTAAGTGAGTACATTAAATTCCCGGGATCGTAACTTTTGCATACGATCTCCATTTTAGGCGTATGATAGCTCGTTGGAAAGGTATCATAGAGGAGATTAATTTTGTGGGCTCAATAATGCATTTATCCATCATTTAGAACCTTTATATAAAAAAAACTTCATTTAGGTCCTCAAAATGGTCCCGGAAGTTAAAACCTACTAAAAATAGTAAATTGTCAAAATTGCTAGAAATTTATTTTGAGCTAGTCAGGAAAAGGTGGGTGGCCACCGATATCCACCTGGATCAATCCTCCCTCCTTAGGAAGAAATGGTCTCCATTGTGTTGAGTTCTTGGGGGAGAGGGAAAAGTGTTTGTTGGATATGCATCTTGGTGAGATGCTTGTATTGTTGGAGACGTCGTGCTGCTTAGTTTGTGGAAGTCTCTCATGAACTTGTTGAAGCTGAGAATATTTAACAAGTTGAGATACATGAGAGGGTGGTGTGCAGAAGGAATATTTGTGCTTTGCTGCAACCTTGTCGACTTGCTTCTGTTGGATAGAAGGTTATTGGGGTGAGTTTGTAGTGGTTCCAATGTCATTTTGTTCCCCTTTTGAACAGATTGTGAAGAAGCTGAATTTTGTAGTATGATATACTACCTTGCAACACTTTTTAGGTGGAACAATAGTCAAAACTACCTCTGGTATTCTGTAGAGATGATCCCCCAAAGTAACAATGACACTATGGGGTTTAGACTCATAAACAACATGGCATCTCCACATATATGGTTGGCCCAAGAGAACATCACAGACATCCAGTGGAGCAACATCACATAATACCTCATCCTTGAAGAGTTGGATGTCATATGACAATCGACACTGTTGGATGACATGGAGATCTCATCCTTACCGAAGCCACCTGATGTTGTATGGTTGTGGGTGTGGTGTTGTCGACAATCCCAACTATTTGACGACCTCTATTGAGATGAGGTTTTTCTCGGAGTCTTTGATACCCAGATTGGTGTGCAAGGTATGGAAGGTATTAGTGAACTCCGGAACTACTTGGCCCCTCTATTTCCGTAGTATGGTCCATCTCATATACTAGTCTTCATAGTTGCCAACAGGGTAATACTATTATTTTACCACATCCATAAAAATATCCCAAGTGGTATCGACCCCATATATTCCATACTCCTCTGTGGAAATTTTCTCCCAGTAAGTTTCCCACCAATGTTTGACATGAGGGAGAGATTTAAGGAGTAAGAAGGTGATATTTTCTTTGTCGAAAAAATTGTGAACAGAGAAATAACCTTCTAGCAGAGTTGACCATTTTTCTAGGGCTTTTGCATCTATCCATCCTTCAAATACAAGAATATCAAAATTAACTTGTACCTTGAAAGGTGAGGTTCCTCCAAATTGGTCACTTAATGAAGATGCACCTACTGCTATCGACAAGCATTGAAGGATGTGGGAAAAATTCTCCATCATTTCGTCTCTCTGTCGCGTGAGATCTTCCTCAAGCAATAGATTGATAGGATCCTCTGCTCCATCGTTTTTCTATTCTTCCACCATTGAGAGTTTATTAGGTGTACGAGAGGGATTGTATTCAAGAGAGACAAACTCGAGACCCAACTTTCTATAATCGGACCTCGTCAGGGACATGCACTAAAAAAATGATCAAGAGCAACCTGCTTTGATACCACTGATCCGGATTATTTTCGGCACGAAATGAGATCGGAGATATAATAAAGAAATGCACAGAGATATCACATATATT
>SNQJ01S0038254.1:33928-53345 GCA_010110895.2 Picea sitchensis | reverse complement strand
TGGTTGCATCTATGATACCTTTATATTATATTATTGAATATCTATGATATCTCTGTGCATTTCTTTATTATATCTCTGATCTCATTTCGTGCCGAAAATAATCTGGATTAGTGGTTTCAGAGAAGGCTGCTCTTGATCATTTTTTTCAGTGCATGTCCTCGACAAGGTCCGAGTATAGAAAGTTGGGTATCAATATTGTATCCCTTGAAGACAATCACTCTCTCACACTGAATAAACCCTCAATGGAATTATAAAATAAAAACAATGGAGCAGAAGATCCTATCAGTTTGTTGCTTGAGAAAGCTCTCACGCGACAGAGGGACGAAATGATGGAGAATTTTTCCCACATCCTTCAACGCCTACCCATAGAAATAGGCGCATATTCATAAAGTGGCCACTTTGGAGGAACCTTTCCTTTCAATGTACAAATGAATTTTGATATTCCTATATTTGCAGGACAGATAGATGAAGAAGCCCTGGACAAATGGTTACATCTACTAGAAGGTTATTTCTCTGTTCACAAATTTTCTGACAAATAAAAGATCATCTTCACACTCCTTAAATCTCTCCCTCATGTCAAACATTGGTGAGAAACTTACTAGGAGAAAAGTTCCACAGAGGAGTATAGAATATATGGGGCCGATCCCACTTGAGATTTTTTTGTGGATGCAGTAAAGGAACAGTATTACCCTATTGGAAACTATGAGGACCGATACATGAGATAGACCACACTACGGAAAGAGAGGGGCCAAGCAGTTCCAGAGTTCACCAATACCTTCCATACCTTACACACTAAGTTGTGTATCAAAGACTCTGAGTGACATTTGGTTCTAAAATACCATGCGGCTCTACATAGATACATCCAAACTAGTAAAGGACAGATCATTGACGCAGACCCTACTGCTATTGTCGCGACCATAGCAATTCAACTAGATGAACCAACAGATCCCGAAGAGGGGGAGCATATTTTTCATTCATATATGTGGTTGAAGGGGACCCCACTGCATCTTATTGTTGATAGCAGAAGCCATAAGAACCTCATCTCAGCAAGGGTCATCAAACAATTGGGATTGTTGACAACACCACACCCGCAACCATACATCATCGGGTGACTTCGCCAAGGAAGAGATATTCATGTTAGCCAACAATGTCGATTGTCATACAACATCCAACCCTTCAAGGATGAGTTATTATGTGATGTTTCCCCACTGGATGTCTGTGATGTTCTCTTGAGCCAACCATATATGTGGAAGCATCATGTTGTTTATGAGTCTCGACCTCGTAGTGTCATTGTTTCTCTGGGGGGTCATCTCTATAGAATACCAGAGGTATTTCCAACTATTGTTCCACCTAAAAAGTGTCGCAAGGTAGTATCTCATACTGCAAAATTCAGCTTCTTCACAATCTGTTTAAAATGGGAACAAAAGGACACTTCAACCACTACAGCTTCACCCCAAGCACCTTCTATCCAGCCGAAGTAGGTCGAAAAGGTTGCAACAAAGCACAAAGATTCCTTATGCACATCATCCTCTCATGTAGCCCAACTTTTTGAACAACCTCAGCCTCAATAGGTTCGTGACAAACTTCCACAAATTGAGGAGTGTGACGTCTCCAACAAGGCAAGCAACTCACCAAGATGCAGATTCAGTAAACTCTTTTCCCTCTCCCCTGGGAACTCAACACAATGGAAACAATTTCTTTCTAAGGAGGGAGGATTGATCTAGGTGGATATCAATGGCCACCCAGCTTTTCTTAATGGCTCAAAACAATTTTCTGGCAAATTTGGCAATTTACTATTTTTAGCAGTTTTTAACTCCCGGGTTTATTTTGAGGGTGAAAATGAAGGTTTTTCTATATTGAGGTTCTCAATGATAACCAAAGGCATGATTGATCCCCCAAAATTAATCTCCTTGATGATACCTTTCCAACATAATATCACACGCCTAAAACAGAGATCGTATGAAAATGTTATGACCACGGGAAGTTTATGCACCAACTTACGCAAATGGAGCCCATATGACTTTTGGCGCTTCATCTCCTAGGGTTAGGTTTTTGGATATGTAGGGTTTTGGGAATTTCGGTTTATTGTAAAAATTCCTTCAGAGACTCATTGTAATCATCTTGTTGCGAATGCGAGTAGCCGTCACATCTCTTCTAAGAGATAAGTTGTCACCATTCTAGCGAGTCTTTCACTCTGTATTTTTACAGCCTCTGTATATTTATTTCATTAATAGAAATCGTGTATTACTGTATATTGGTGTTTATGGTTTCATATATGATACATTTATGTTATATTATTGAATATCTATGATATCTTTGTGCATTTCTTTATTATATCTCTGATCTCATTTCGTGTCGAAAATAATCTGGATCAGTGGTTTCACAGTAGGGTGCTCTTGATAATTTTTTTCAGTGCATGTCCCCGACAAGGTACACGTATATCAATTTGGGTCTTGAGCTTGTCTCCCTTGAAAAAAATCGCTTTCTCACACCCAAGAAACCCTCAATGGCGGAAGAAAAGAAAAATGATGGATTAGACGATCCTATCAATCTTTTGTTTGAGCAAGCTCTCACGCGACAGAGGGACGAAATGATGGAGAATTTTTCCCACATCCTTCAATACCTACCAATAGAAACATGCACATATTCATCAAGAGACAACATTGGAGGAACCTCACCTTTCAAGGTACAAGTTAATTTTGATATTCCTATATTTGAAGGACAGATAGATGCAAATGCCCCAGACAAATGGTTAATTCTACTAGAAGGTTATTTCTCAGTTCACAGATTTTCCGACAAATAAAAGATCACCTTCACACTCCTTAAAGATCTCCCTCATGTCAAACATTGGTGGGAAACTTACTGGGAGAAAAGTTCCACAGAGGAGTCTGGAATATATGGGGCCGATCCCCCTTGGGATTTTTTTTTGGATGCGATAAAGGAACAATATTACCCTGTTGGAAACTATGAGGACCAGTACATGAGATGGACCACACTGCATCAAGAGAGGGAACAAGAAGTTCCATAGTTCACCAATACCTTCCATACCTTGTGCACCAAGATGGGTATCAAAGACTCTGAGAAACATTTGGTTCTGAAGTACCATGGGGCTCTAAGCAGATACATGCAGACTGAAATGGATTTTCTAGACATCTCATCACTTGGTGCTTCTTATCGATATGCTATTAAAATCGAGCAAACATTTAAGCACCAGAACAAACGGGAGTTCAGGTCTGCAAATCCCCAACAACCAAAGTATGACAAAGATGGCCCTAACAAATAGTCTCCCGAAAACAAATCCAAGACACAGGAAAAGAAGGGTCACGGGAAGACAAAGAAGGACATTGGAAAATAGTGCGAGTTGTACAAAATCCCCTGGCATAACACTGATGAATGTCGCTCAAAACATTCATTGGTGGCCGACATCAAAGACAAAGAGCCGAACCCTGATTCATAATATGATTATGAAAATAATGGTAAATGCTAGATCATTGACGTGGACCCCATTGTTATTGTTGCGACTGTAGCAATTCAACTAGACGAGCAAAGAGATCCTGAAGAGGGGGAGTGCCTTTTTCATTCACAGATGTGGGTGAAGTTGACCCTGCTACATTTTATTGTTGATAGTGGAAGCCAAAATAACCTCATCTCAATAGAGGTCGTCAAACAGTTGGGATTGTCGAAAACACCAAACCCGCAACCATACAACATCAGGTGGCTTCACCAAGGATGAGATCTCTGTGTCAACAAACATTGTCAATTTTCATACAGAATCCAACCCTTCAAGGATTAAGTATTATGTGATGTTTCCCAACTAGATGTCTGTGATGTTCTCTTGGGCCAACCATATATGTGGAAGCGTCATGTTGTTTATGAGTCTTGACCCCATAGTGTCATTGTTTCTCTAGGGGGTCATATCTATAGAATACCAGAGGTAGTTCTGACTACTGTTCCACCTAAAAAGTGCCACAAGGTAGTATCTCATAATGCAAAATTCATCTTCTTCACAATCTATTCAAAAGGGGAACAAAAGGACACTGCAACCACTTCAGCTTCACCCCAAGCACATTCTATCCAACAGAAGCAGGTTGACAAGGTTGCAAAAAAGCGCAAAGATTCCTTCTACACACCATCCTCTCATGTAGCCCAAGTTGTTGAACATCCTCAGCCTCAACAGGTTCGTGACAAACTTTCACAAATTGAGCAGCGCGACGTCTCCAACAAGGCAAGCATCTCACGAAGATGTAGATTTAGTAAACGCTTTTCCCTCTCCCCCGGGAACTCAACACAATGGATACCATTTCTTCCTAAGGAGGGAGTATTAATCCATTTGGATATTGGTGGCCACCCACCTTTTCTGACTGGCTCGAAATAGTTTTCTGGCAAATTTGGGAATTTACTATTTTTAGTAGTTTTTAACTTCTGGGGCCATTTTGAGGGCCCCAATGAAGGTTTTTTGAGATTGAGGTTTTCAATGATAACCAAATGATTTATTAAGCCCCCAAAATGAATCTCCTCAATGATACCTTTCCAACGGGCTATCACAAGCCTAAAACGAATATCGTATGCAAAAGTTACGACCCTAGGAAGTTGATGCACCTACTTACCCATGACTTTTGGCGCTTCATCTCCTAGGGTTAGGTTTTTGGATGTATAGGGATTTTGGCATTCTGATTTATTCTAAAAAGGCCTTCAGAGCCACATTGTAATCATCTTCTTGCGAATGTGAGTAGTCGTCACATCTCTTCTCAGAGATAAGCTGCTACCATTCTAGCAAGTCTTTCACTCTATATTTTTACAGTCTCTGTACATTTATTTCATTAATAAAAATAATGTATTACTGTATATCCGTGTTTATGGTTGCATATTTGATACATTTATGTTATATTATTGAATATCTATGATATCTCTATGCATTTATTTATTATATCTCCGATCTCATTTTGTGTCGAAAATAATCTGGATCAACTTACTAAAGATTTCTCATATTATTAGTGGGTGTGTGAGGTTAAACTCTTTGTTTTGGGGATTCAAATGCATTGCATTATATCTGATCTTTCTTTATGAAACCATAGGGAATTTTTAAGGGATCTTAAATAAATGTTCTTACACATTGTTTTAGTGGATCCAACCATACAAAACTTTTAATGATTCATAAAGAAATGTTATAAGGAATATATATGTGGTCATGGTGGATTGAACCATGTTCAAATAATATGCACATTCTATTGAGTTATTTTTGGGTACTTATCCACTTAATGTATAAATCCCTTAGTTTATAGTACACAATTAGGTCCCTTTATGTAACTTTAGCTGACCATAAAGTATTTCATAGTTATGTATTTAGTTCAACCATATCCACAAATATCCAACAATTTGTCCTTAAATCTATCAAGTGATCCAACTATATAATATAACATTTGCACAATTCATATGTTTTATAATACAACATTATCCAATCTATGATCAAACAAGAGTGCACCACTTAGTAAAGCAAGATTTCTTATGTGCCAAGATTAAAGGCATAACAAGTTGTTGTGCACCACTTACTAAATATTTCTCATGTTATTAGTGGGTGTGTGAGGCTATGAATATAAACTGTTTGTTTTGGGGATTCTAATGCATTGCATTATATGTGGTATTTGTGGATCCAACTATAGGGAATTTTTAAGGGATCTTAAAGAAATGTTCTAATACATTTTTTTAGTGGATACAACCATAGGGAACTTTTAATGATTCTTAAATAAATGTTACAAAAAATATATATGTTGTCTTAGTGGATTGAACCATGTTCAAAGAATATGCACATGCTATTGAGTTAATTTTGGGTAGTTATCCACTCAATGTAGAAATCCCTTAGTTTATAGTACAATTAGGTCCCTTTATGTAACTTCAGGTGACCAATTCATGGATGATTTTAGGGGCTAAATTTCACTCATGGGCTAATTTTCCATGGTTTTTCCAAAAACGAGATTCGCTATTTTAAAAATGATTCGCCCAAATTATATAGGATAAAATTATTTTACCTTAAAAATCGCCAAAATTTTATATAAACTATATAAAATCCTTAGAAATTTGAAAATTTTACAAAACTATCGGCAAACATTTATAGTTGGCATATGAAGGATTAGTAAGATTCGCCAAGGTTTCTACATTTTAAAATAAATTTCCATCCTTAAAATCATCCCTGGTGACCATAAAGTATTTCACAGTTATGTATTTAGTTCAACCATATCCACAACTATCCAACAATTTGTCAATAAATATCTCAAGTGATCCAACTATATAATATAACATTTTCACAATTCATATGTTGTATAATATAACATTATCCAATCTGTGATCAGATAAGAGTGCACCACTTAGTAAATAAAGAATTCTTATGTGCCAAGATTAAAGGCATAACAAGTTGTTGTGCACCACTTACTAAAGATTTCTTATGTTATTAGTGGGTGTGTGAGGTTATTAATACAAACTCTTTGTTTTGGGGATTCTAATGCATTGCATTATATGTGATCTTTGTGGATCCAACCATAGGGATGTTTTATGGTATCTTAAAGAAATTTTCTTATAGATTATTTTAGTGGATCCAACCATAGGGAACTTTAATATGCAAATGCAATTGAGTTCTTTTTGGGTAGTTAGCCACTCAATGTAGAAATACCTTAGTTTATAGTACACAATTAGGTCCCTTTATGTAACTTTAGGTGACCATGAAGTATTTCACAGATATGTATTTAGTTCAACCATATCCACAACTATCCAACAATTTGTCCTTAAATCTCTCAAGTGATCCAAATATATAGTATAACATTTTCACAGTTCATATGTTTTATAATATAACATTATCCAATCTATGATCAGACAAGAGTGCACCACTTAGTAAAGCAAGATTTCTTATGTGCCAATATTAAAGGCATAACAAGTTGTTGTGCACCACTTACTAAATATTTCTCATATTATTAGTGGGTGTGTGAGGTTATGAATATTAAATATTTTTTTTGGGGATTCTAATGCATTATATTATATGTGGTCTTAGTGGATCCAACCATAGGGAAATTTTAAGGAATCTTAAAGAAATTTTCTAATACATTTTTCTTAGTGGATCCAACCATACAGAACTTTTAATGAATCCCATTGCTTGTTGTTTTTTTGAATTGATTTCCCTTGGGGAACCCAAATTTTGATTTCAATGACTTCTCTTTGTGGGTTTTATTGATTATTATGAAAATATTATGGTTTTCTATTTTGTCACATATCCCTTTAGTTATCATTTCATTCCTAAGCAATTGACCATGAGCCGAATCAATAGTTGTCACTTCGGTGTTTAAAGAACTATAGATTCAAATGACCTGTTTTTCTGTGCATGGATGATGAGTGAAGGATAAGAATTTTCCATGTTGTCTATGGACCCCTTACTTATATTTGATTTGATTGATTCATGGATGAATTTATAGTCTTTGAGCCTTCTAATGAGCGAGTACCTCTGCGGCTTGATAGATTAAAACTTTGATTTATCTCTACATTTTTAATTTCTTGAACTTGTGTACATCTCTGCATTTTTATTGATAAAATCTTCATTTTGGATAGATATTGAGGAGAGATGTCGACATGGGATTCCCCAAACATTCCTCGCAAATGATATAGGTATTATAAAGAAGGAAGAACAAGAACTCCTTCTTCAACTGAGACTTCGAGTGAGCAACAACAATCTCGTCAAAGGATATTTTCAAACGAGTCTCTAAATAGATGAACTATAGAACCTGCTCAAGCTAGTGCTATGGATGCATCCTTCTTCGATAGGTTGTGCATCGATACTCCTATACCTGAGAATGTAGGGAATAGCTTTGGACAAGAGAATATATCTGGTAAGTTTCTTAAATTTTGTTTATTTTTGTTGAATTTTTTTGTATTTAAATTTATGTGAGGTTAAATCTTGAAGTTACTTTCAAATGTGTGTGTAGACAATCAATTTAGAGCAAGCGCCGACCATGATAGTGGGTATCAAGAATATTCAAATGTTGTTGCATAGGGTGAAGGTGGATTTAGGAGGCCGTGTTATCAAGAAACAAAATATTACACACCTACGTCCACTTATCCTTCAGATGTTGGTGATGAACTTCCCTGGGAAGGGAATACTAAAGAAATGACGCTTGAGTGATGCTCAGGTGTTAAAAAGAGATTGGAAAATGAGTTGTTGGTCTTGGAACTCCCTCAGGAGAGAAAAAAAAGTTTGCAAATTGTTTTTCATTTATTGAAAAACTTTATGGATGCATATGAGAAGATGGGGCCAACCAATGATAGTTTTGTTGATCTAATGAGGCGGTGAAAGTCAGAGGTGATGGGTCCTGATAAATGGGAGGAAGTAAAAAATAGAGTTACAAAAGAAAACACCATTTCCATATTCAATTTCAAAGAGGTCCCAAAGTAAGATGTTGAAGGTGCAATATTTTAAGCACCTTGACATTGTAGGAAATTTGTATAACAGATTTTCGGTGGCATATGGGAAATTGTCGTGGAATGAGGAGGTTCCACAGTATTTTGCAAGACATTTTTTTGCATAGTTTTTCTTGCATATGCACCCTGATTATATTAGCCTACCATCCAATCATTATGGGGCTCGAAAAGAACGCACATATGATCTCAAAAGGGAATATCGAAGTGCAACAGTGCCAAGGCCTCCACAACTTTTAGTAACTCGCCCAACATGGGCATTTGATTCACTTTCAGAGTTGTAGGCTTGTTGGTAGGTGAAATTGACTGCTCGTCAACTGGAGGAGTGGATCCAGTCCAGGGTTGTCTAAATAACCCAAGCCATTTGTATTAACCCACTCCGACGGGTTTAGCGGATCCCTTGGCCGATCTAAGTCCTAGAAAAACGAAAGAAATACTAAGCTAAAGAAACTAATCTAAGTGAAAAAAGCAGCTAGTCCAAACTATATACAAATTGAAAACTATATATACAGTTTACTTACTAATATTATACAACAATAATTCTAGTTATTAAATGTTCAACTATCAATACAATTAAATCTTGATTATATATGTACAGTATTTACAAAATACAAATTTTGATTGAAATTTGCAAAATCATTTGTAAATTGTCCTATGACAGCGAAGCTATTATTTTTTATTTTTATAATTTTTATGAGAAAGGAATAAAATGAAAACTATCTAAGCTAAGTGATTAAAATAACAATCCTAACTGTAAATTTGAACTATAAATATGAACAATGAAACGTGTTCAGATTACATGAAATTTTTATATTAATTAACTAATTGAATAACACTATCAAATTGACCTATAGAAGCGCTTCCTATTTGTCCTGTTCACAGTACTCAATTTAGCTATTTGATGGGAGAAACCCGCACCAGATTTTCCACAAGCTTCTCGTAAACGGGAAGCAACAACGCTCTTTGAATACAAATGAAAGAACAAACAAGACATAAAACAACAACTATTTTATAATTTACAGATCATCACATTTAGATAAATCCCAGTGCGAAGATCTGTACATAATCGTTCATTTAACAAAGAAGATAAACCTTATATTCATTAAATTCAAATAGAGTAACTGTTGTGAGTAAAATAAGATACATCAAATATGGACAATATTTAAATCATAACACATCAACCTGTAACAAATATTGATATCTAAAGTAGTCAATAATTTGATTACAAATTGTTATGCACAAAACTTGAACAAAAGTAAGATAAATTGAAGCTAAAGCCGTACAACAAATCCACTTCTATTCGAGTCTGTATAATCATATGTCCATAGTCTCTATTCTCCCAACAGTGATTGGTTGTTTACAAAATATAATGAGTATATAAAGGCCACAGGATAAAACAATCCTTGTGGAAAATATCAAAACCGTTTGCAAAAATGTGGGAACAATCTCCCAGATTCCTATTTCTACCTAAGACTAACAACCTAAACCAAAACTATGTAACAAAAAGCATGTTATAAATTTCCACAACAGATCCAATTCCCATTGAAATTCGTGTGTACCTATAGATGGGAAAGATTAAACAATTTTAGATAGTGTTTTAATTGTAAAATCAACAAAAATCCAAATTTTATGACTAGCTACAGAATCTCACGATTCTGTAGCTGGTCATATTTACAAAAAAAATGTTTTAAATTAATCCGATGATAACATAAATGTATGCGATCTATCAAACAAACCCTTAATTACTAATTCAAATCAAAGCAAATCATTCACGCTAAAACAAACCAAATCTTTTATGCCAATTCAGAACAAACAAAATCGTATTGAATCAATTCAATCGAAACAGACTATATTTGATTTATCAAACTAATTCAGAGCAAACACAATCGGCTATGCTAATTCAAAACAAACCAAATATTTTATGCCAATTCAGAACAAATGAAATCGTATTGAATCAATTCAATCGAAACAGACTATATTCGATTTATCAAACTAATTCAGAGCAAACACAATCGGCTATGCTAATTCAAAACAAACCAAATCATTCAAAAATCAATGTTGAAATAACATACCTTGGCTGTAGGGATACGATTCGGTCAGGACAATTTCAAGTTAACAATGGTAGTGGCTGCCTCAACATTTTTGAACATGATAGAACCCGTGGTATTTTGCCTCTTATCGTTGGCTTGCAGTTTATCATTTCCTTAGACAACAGAGTCACCCATTCCTCCAAGGATTTAATTAGGGACTGCAACAGAGGAACATCTATGTAGTATCATTCGAGCCATGAGTTGCATTGAGTGCATTGTGGTTGATCGCGCCAAGTAACTACAGGTGAGGAATATTTTAAATTACCAGGGGTTCCACTGTCAAACTTGATCCCGGGGAAGTTAGGGTCACCCTTGAGGCACGATGGGAGGTTGGATACGTATTCATAAGGTTCAACAGAACATAGGTCGTGTGAGTATGGGTACTGCTTGGCCAAAAATTGTTCAATCTTAGAGTCCGAATATTCACTCAAAACAATAGGCTTCTGGTCTGTGTTTTGTTTGGGCTTATTACGAGCGCACCTAGATATCCAACATGCAACCTTCTTTCCCTTGCTATTGACATCAGTATTACCCTTGCCCTTTTTCGTGTAGTCTTCTTAATAGTCTTAGCATTGTCTTTCGAACATGGGTCAGGCAGGGTGTCGGGTGGGTTAGCGTTGGGGTAGGTCAAGGGTTCGACAACGGGTAGGAGGGTAGGAGGTGGCACGACAGGCCCGACAAGGGTTTCGGTGACCATAGTATTGTCCACTTGACCATATTCAGGAGTGGCAAAGCCATTCCTCAATAGGAAATCTTGCCAACAGTCACCACTCAACCTCAAATGATGAGCAATAACGATTTTAATCAAACAGTGATGGAAAAGGTTGGAGTTAGCCTTCTCCCTCTTATAACTTTTAGCCATTTTATACAGACTGCGAAGGAGTTAATGAGGCATATTCAAAGGGAAATCTATGAAATTCATAAGTAGCCGGAGATGGTAAATAAAAACTAAACCATATCGACCTTCGCAAGTCACGAATTGCTTAACAATGGCCAATAAATAATGCCACATAGACTTAAGGGTAGTGACTGACATACCTCTGTCACAACTGACAATTTTCCTCGATGTAAATAGGACCGGCCATGTCACTTCATCCACGTTTGAATTCTTAAACCACCTCTTCCCCTTGGCTGGCAAACCTGTGGCTGAGATTAGGAATTCTTTGTTTAATTCGAGTTGGATGTCCCCAACCTTGGCCCTGCATCCATCAAATGTGAGGGCAAACTGCTAAACGACTGCGAGGTTAAAACCCTTAAATTTTTGGATGAAAACTAACCAACCATTTCTCTCCAGGTCCTCACGAGCATTGTCAAATAACAAAAATGTTTGGATTCCATTAGGTTCTATGCGCACTATAGGTGCCATAGGAGAGAACACACAATCATCAGGGTAAATGGTGAGGAGGTTAGACAAGCTAGGCACAGGACCAATTCCCACAGTTTTCTCAAAACAAGCAGAGGTAGCCTGAGATGCAAGGCAAGAGTTTAATGCCTATGCGTGCAAGGTTGGTGGAATGAATTAGAACCATGAAAAAAATTCATTTTGACATGTACAATCGATGACGCCTTGGTAAATCAAATCATTCACATCACAGTCCAAATATCAAACGGATTAATCACATACTCATCAAAATCCATAACATACATAACCAAAAGATTATGACCAAATATCCAATTACTATTTGAAAACCATAGTGTTCATAACCAAGAATTGGTTCGTATGTTAAATCAACAATAGTATGTGTATGATTCAAAGAAACCACTACATCGAACCATTGCACCATGGGTTTAATCACAATGTTAATGCATTCTCATGAAACCATTGCACCAAGGAATTTGATCAAAGACAATAGAATATCATACCACCATTGTATCAAGTATTCAATCACAATCACCAAAATATCATTGCATCACGAAGTTATAAAATGAAGTCATATTAACAAAAGTCAAATGCAAAGTGAATAAAGGCTTCGTATTTTTATAAATGTATGATCAGTAGTGAGTTGGAGGTAAAAGAGTCATGACGAAATAAAAATATCTGTAATAATCTGAAGATGATTTTAACGCTTTCACATGACTTCCAACTCGAGGTTTTCACACTTGCAGTCGTGAAAATGAAAATGAAAGGCAGGTGTGCGAATGCGCAAGTTAATAGTGTCGTTTTGTTTTAAAGAATTGTGATGAGTATTGAGGGTTCAAAACCCTTATGTAGGCAGCTTGTAAGGAAAAGATAAATTTGCAAAATGGCTGCCAACAATGGTGACACACTGGTAGAAGTAGTTATCTCTGCCAAAAGAACAAATCCAGCTTAGGACAATGAGAATAATTCTAACTCAAAAACAACCATAAAATCGTTTAAACATCATCATTAATCAAACAAATTCCAGTTGTGCCTAAAAGATGAAAATTGATATCAGTCTTAAGACAAGCGAGTCATGATATTAAAGATAAAATCTCCAATACTGTTGACAGAGCCACTGCTGCCAGCAGGTGTCCATAGCCTCGACAGGGTTTCCATTTAATCCACTCTGATATCTGTATCCTGCCAAGAAGTTCTAAATCATAATAAAGGACATTTTAAGGTCAAGAGATTTCATATTTGTAAATTTTCATATACCCGACATTGCTTCGCTGCCAGCAGGCCTGTTCAGTACCCTAGCGAAGTTGTCTTGTTGTCATGCATGCATTTACCCGCTGCCAGCAGACTTGTTCAGTATCCCAACGGGTTTACAAGCACGTCCCATAGCTCTTTTAATGATTTTTTTAGTTTTTTAAAGATATATAATCGAGCGGGGTGACGCTGAAAATTATGATATTTTAGTCATATTTTTACAGACCTTGAAAGAATTTTTTTAAGTTGTCCTTCATTAAGATTTAGAGATGGTTCGTTTACAAAACTGACCTTCGAAGGTAGGGAGACATATTCTAAGTTATTCCCTTAAGGAACAGGGACAGCGTAAGAAGAAAATAGATGATCGTGATAGGCTTCACTTACAGATCGAAATCAGTTAACTTCTTTCAAACAATAGGCTTTTATCAACATGGCTGTAAATTTTAGAAGTATATTATAATTGATGTTTAGACAACTTTTCAGCGGTCATTTCAGAGAAAGAATTTTCTGTTTTCTTTGTCTAAACAGTTCAAAATGCAGGTATGTGTATTTCCAAAAGCAAAAACTAATAAGCGTAAGGGAAAAATCAAAACCAAAACAACAAAAGAAAAGCAAACAAAAGAAAATATTTACACAGTATACACAGAGTTGTCGTCAAGCGAAATACCTTTTCAAAGCTTGGCCATTCACCGGATAGGTGTCTGGCTGTCCCTCTAGATTCTGTAATTGGAAAGAGCTGGGACCCAATTTGTCAGCAATTAAAAACGTTCCTAGCCATAAGTTCTGAAACTTCGTATGCTCTCCCTTTCCCTCATGTGGTTTGTCCCATTTTAGGACAAGGTCACCTACTTCGAAGTTCCTATTAGAGGTAGAGTTCGAATCAAACCAGCTTTTGACCACTAGTTGATGCTGATCTAACTTACATTTAACTTGATCTCTTACCTCTTCTAGTTTTATTAAAGCATTAATTCGATTCCCCAAAGGGGGGCAGTCTTCTTCTTGTATTTTCTGTGATAGCTGTAGTGAGGGAAGAAGAATATGAGGTGGGAGAATTGCTTCTCTGCCATAGACGAGAAATAAGGGAGAGTTACCTACAACAGTTTTTGGTGTTACTCTATCAACCCAGATTGTATTTAATAGTGCATTATGCCAATTTTTGTGATTTTCAAATACCGTTCTCTTGATGATTTTGATCAGATTCTTATTTGTTGATTCTGCCAATACATTTCCCTGGGGGTAGTAGCTGGAAGAATACTTCAATTTAATTCCTTTTTCTAGAGCGAACTCACTCATCTCAAGAGACGAAAAAAAAGAAGCGTTATTGAATACTAAATAGTTAGGGATACCAAAACGAGTAATAATATTTGAATTTAGAAAGGAAATTACCTGACTGGTATTCACAGTTCTTAATGTGGCAGCTTCAGACCACCTGATGAAGTAATCGGTGGCCGTTATGATAAAATTATGCTACTGTGAGGATGGCAGATTGATTGGACCTATAATGTTCATAACCCACTGCTGAAAAGGAGAGTCTACTGAAACAGGATGCAAAGGAAAGGTTGGTTTCTGTATCCGCCCAGATGCTTTTTGACAAATAATACACTTACGACACAAGGCATGAGCATATCTAAAAAGTGTAGGCCAGTAATAACCTTCTCTTAAAACTTTATGGGCAGTGGTATCCCCACCAAAATGCCCACCATCTTCTCCTGCATGCAATTCTAGTAAGACCTTTTCTGCTTCATCTTTCTCAAGACATTACATTAGTACTCCATCAAAATTTTGACAAAACATAATACCATTAATCAGTTGAAAGGAGGCAAATTTTAATCTTAACGCTCTTCTTTTAGTGGGATCTAGGTGACGGGGAGCTGACCCATGTTCAAGACAGAATTTTATATCGTCATACCAGGGACTAACAGAGTTTTGTACACAACAGATTGAATTTTGATTGTGCTTCCCTGGGTTTGACATATCGTTTTCTTCTTGTTGTCCTGCTGCTGAGTCAGCAACTAACTTGCACAGCCCTTGGCCTCTCACTATTTGTGCTGGGGTGATTTCTATGTCATACTCTTGCAAGGAGATAACCCAGTTCGCCCTCTTTTCACCTAGTTCTTTATGCACTAACATATTTCTAACGACTAGGTAAGGGACAATAATTTTCATCCTAGATTTCAAAAGATAAGATTGGAAGTGCTTGACTGCTTTAAAAATAGCATAGGCTTTCCAATCTACCGCTGGGTAATTAAGTTCCACGCCTTTGAAAGCAGAGCTCATAAAGGCAATGGGTACTTCATTGTTTTCAACGTTCTTTTGAGTTAGGACAATAGTGTAGGAGCGGTCAGAAGAAAAAGTGTAGAGCGTGAAGTCTTGCGAAAAGTAGGGGCTCATGAGAGAAGGAGAGTCTATTATGGCCTTTTTTATTGAATTGAAAGCTTTGTTTTCTAAGGGTCGCCAATGATATTGCATGTCTTTCTTAATTAAATTTTGTAAAGGTCTCACCATTTCGAAGAAACTGGGGACAAATCTCCTCACAAAGTTTATCTGGCCTAAGAAAGACTGCATAGACTTTTTGGATGAGGGAGGGGGAGTTTCGAGATGACTTGATTCCTTTCAGGGTCGATAATCATCCCTTTTCTTGACACAATGAATCCTAAGAGCTTACCTTGTTCTATTGCGAAGATATATATTTTAGGATTCAAGGAAATGTCATATTTATGACATCGTTGTAGAACGACTGATGCAGGAGCATCACCAACTCATCAAGCGAGCCAGCATGGAAGCATAAGACAGCTGGATAAGCCAACATAGATTTTGAGATTGCCTTGGAAGTCGTTGCGTGATCTTAAATGAGTCATTTAAGATGAGGTGCACTTGTGTATTGTAATGGATCTTGAGTGGATAGCTCTCGTCCTTAAGTAGATAAATGACATTTAATATAGTTAATGCAGGTAGATAGGATTTTAATTCTAGATTTGACAGTTTTAGGAGTTGGAGGGAAAACAGATATAGACACCCTCATTGTATCATTGTAACATTAGCCTGAGCATAGAAGAGAAGAAGAGGAACAAGAGTAAGCAGAGAGCTGTGTAAGAGACACCCATGTACAGACATTTGAATTAATAGAAGAAAGATTTGATTCAAATTCATGGTTTGTGTTGTTCTCTGTGTACTGATGATTATGATCATTTGATGTTTGCTTCCTGTCATACATTTTATTTTATATGCTTTGTATGTGATTTCATGTTGAGGTTGGAATCTGAGAGGAAGAACAAATGATTTTCAATTGTTTCTCTATTTGAGCTGTAGAATTCCTGCAAGAAGTGGAGTTGAATTGTCCTCAAGGAGTGTGTTGAGAGGGGGCTCATGTCATTTAACCATTGTTCTTGTTCACCCAGAAGTGAAATTGGGTTGTAGGAGCCATGCAAGGAGTGCACAGGCCAAGGAAGAGTCTCAGGGTTACGAACCTGAGAGAAGGAACTAGAACTGCTGTTGCAGGCAAGAGTAGAGTTGCGGAGCTTCAACACTTAAACGTGGTTGGGGGTTTTCCACAAGGAGTGTGTACCAAGCAGTTTTCTTTCAGAAGACTCAAAGTTGTGGAAAAATATCAGGAGGGATGGGCCTTTGAGGTTGTTGAAAAATAGTGAGGTCAAGATGTGACTTGAAGTTCGAGGGAGCGTCGCAAGCTTGCAAGCAGGTGAACAAGTTCCACAGAAGGAATACAGTCACTTCAAAAAATCATCGAAGGAGGAGTGGATGGTCAGTATTCTTCGAGGATAATTCGCGACATCCCATGAGTCGTCAAATCTCATGGAGGTGCAAGAGAGATATGGCGTTGTTTTCTCTGGAAGTATAAATCTCAGGAGGGATAGAGCTGTTGATCCGAGCCACGAGGACCGTCAGATATACACGTAGTATCGTGCCCCAAGTTTTCATGGTTAGAACCTCCAAACCATTGCAAAGAAAATTGCTATATCTTGGAGCGTGATATCTCGACAGATAGAACCGTCCATTTGGGGGGGCACATGCCATAAGGCCTGACGAAGTCGGGGTTCGGCGTATCGGAGGTCTTGAGGACAGGACATTCAGACAGTTTGGAATCATGAAACGTGATGTCCCGACTATGATGTAACTAGTGTGGGACCACATGAGTCGGTGGAAGACAGGTAGCACATTGTATCGGAGTTCGGGGAAAGGAAATTCCTGAACATTTTCACATTAGGATTTGCGATTCCGCAAAATCCGAAGTCCTGATAGAAGTGGCGAAAAGTGGAAAAGTCAACTCGCACGTGTGCATCAGAGTTTCAGCATATCGGGCATCGGGAGCCGGTAAGATGAGTTTCTCGGCATCGCGAGTTATGAAATTGCGATAGCAAAAGCTCTGACATTCAAAGGTAAGGGTCAGTGTTGACTTACATCGGGGTTAGGGATTTTGAGAATCCAAAACCACGCGACCTCAGGACTCACAAAACTGCGAAGTCCGATTCCCCGATCAAGTTGGGGAGATCTTTTGAAGAATTGTTGTGGATGTGGAAATTTCCTGATAGGAAGTCATAAGAGATTTTCAGTTCTTTGGGCTAAGGAGAAGGAAGAGAAGATCCTGTGAGAGGACGTGCCTTGAGGGTACGGCTACGTCAGTTTTGGTATCAGAGCCCAGAAAGACTCTTTGCTTTCTGTAGCAAGGAGAAGGAAATTCACTATGCCGCCGAGAAGAGATAGACAGTCACCCGATCCAGAGGATAGGGAGATGCCACGATGAAGGGGCAAGCAGATGGTAGATCCAGCCATAGAGAGACAAATGCGTGATCTCCTAGCCAGACATGAAGACATGGAGACAGTGCAAAGACGCACAACGAGTGCAGGGGATCTGAGTGATTCCGATAGTGAAGTTGAAGCTGAACATGAGGAAGAAGTTGCAGCCGAGGATGCAACCAATGAATGTCTAATCAAAGATATTGCACAGATGGGTGCGAAAGCGAAGATGGACATTCCAGTTTATGAGGGGAATCTGGATGTGGAAGAGCTTATATATTGGAATAGATCCCTTGACACGTACTTTGATTATGAAGATGTCGAAGAGATTAAGAAATTCAGGCACGCTGTCATGCGACTGAAGGGACATGCAACATTATGGTGGGACGAGCTACAAGCAGATAGACACTACAAGGGAAAGAAGAAAATTAAAAGTTGGGATCGAATGATTGCAAAGATGAAGGGAAAGTTCATCCCTAGAGATTATCAAATCACTTTGTTCAGGAGGATGCAGAACCTGAGACAGAAGCTGATGACAGTGAAAGAATACACGGAGGAATTCTATTGACTGAACATCAGGGCAGGTCATCGGGAGAGCGATGATGAGAAGGTTGCTAGATATCTGAATGGTCTGATATACAACATTCAGGATGAATTGAGTATGGAAACCATCCAAATGGTGGAGGATGCCTATCAAATGGCTCTGAAAGAAGAAGAAAAGTTGAGTCATAAGAAAATTCAGCGAGGGCGAGGCAGGAGTCAGCCCAGAGGCAAGTCAGTTTCCCAGGAAAGAAACCAGAAGCCCAAGGAATACTAGAAAAATCCTCAGAATTGAACTGAGAGAGGTGGAAGTTCACAGCGAGGCCAACATATTGAACAAAAAGGGCAGCAAACAGAGCAGAGAGGAGGATACGCTGATAATAACATGTTTCCTCGTATTAGAGGTAGAGGAAGAGGAAGAGGTGGAGTGATCACATGCTTCACGTGTGGAAAGAATGGGCACAAGTCATTCGAGTGTCCAGAGAAAAGGAAGGGCAGTGGAGAAGCTCACATCACCGAGGCACAGAGGTGAGATGTTGAAGTAGAATATGCAGAAGGTGGAAGGTCACTGATGATGCATAAAGTTCTCTTAACACCCGAGAAGGAGGTGGAGGACTCAGCTCAAAGGACCAGACTTTTCAGAACAACTTGCAAAACCAAGGATAGGGTATGCAAGGTTATCGTGGATAGCAGTAGCACAGATAATCTCGTTTCAACCGAGATTGTGGAAAAGCTGGAGCTGGAGACGACTGATCATCTAAGCCCATACAAAGTTTCATGGATACAGAAGGAACACCAGGTAAGTGTCACTAAACAATGTTTAGATGAGTTCAAAATAGGAGGGTATAATGATAAAGTACTCTGTGATGTCCTTCCTATGGATGTATATCATCTATTGATGGGTAGACCATGGCAATATGACAGGAACGTAATTCATGATGGGAAGATGAATACGTATACTCTAGAGAAG
>SNQJ01S0038254.1:0-16325 GCA_010110895.2 Picea sitchensis | reverse complement strand
CTACTAAATAAATGAAAAGAAAAAATTAAAGTGAAATAATACAAGAATGTGAATTGTTATTTATCTATTTAAGAATATGCAAAGTCAATAATACAAGAATATGAATTGTCTATATATTTAATAATATTGCAAAGTCAATAGATAGACAAGAAAAAATTTAACTGCCAAACATGCAAGATCGTAACATTGCATATCTATATAAGAATATATGACAACTTAGACAACATGTTAAAGCATGCAAAATGTATTTGATAATATATGGTAGTAGAAAACACTTTAAACATGCAAAGTCTATGCTGGTATGAACTACACTAATGTAACGACCTCCTCGTTACGACAACGACTCTTTAAAAGGTGATTTTTTTTTATTTTTTATTTTTAGGTGTTAAGGTGTGTGTGCGCGTGCCGAAGTAACAGACACACTTGACTCTACGTCGCCACCCAAAAACCAACAAGAAGCAACCACGATGTTCACCACAAGAAGATTGAAGGCACACAACGAGTAACTGCAAGCAATAAACGACCATAGACACAAGGCGCACAACGCAAACATTTAACGACATACTGGGTTATGCACATTACGAACACAAATGAAAGGATTCATAGTAGTAGATATTACTATTTCTGCACAGGAAAGCAGGGCGTTTAATCTTAGTTCTCTGCTCCAGAGAGAGAGAAGGTCAGATAGGCTCCTAGCCGACTGCTCAGGCAGAAACTAGTAATCTTTGTCAGGTGTGTCGCAAGAGTGAAAACCCTGCCTTTAAAGGGCCCGAGACTCTTGATACGACACTGGATTATTTATACAAAAATAATCACACATACAGACTTATATACTAAGGCTACAAGGAGGCGTCCACATCCCGCCCGACACGACTGACCCCATACTCAAATGACTCAGCCAAGTACACCAATAAATAAACACACGACTGCAACCTCTATGGAAGGTGCAGGACAAAAGGACTCAACAACGGACAACCATTATTACGACAAGGCCTTATCTCCGCCTCCCTTAGCATTAAGTACCAACCGGTTATTCCCTTAATTTCCACTAGTCGAAGAGTTGCCAATTCTACCCTTAAATAATGTAACATCAATTTATTGCAAGTTCCCATCACTAATGCAGTATAACTGATTGTGTAGCATTACTAATTCACATACCATACTACTGATTTACCTACATTACATTCTAACATATTTAGCCATCAATAAGTCATGTCAAATTTACCTTCAAATCTTATCGAGTGGATAAGTATCATAATGGACAAAATTGACCTGAACTCCAATAAACATAATATATGATAGATAAAAATGCATTAGAAGATAAATAGGAAGGGTCCCAACATTGAGATGTCATTGAATAATCTACCCTACTACCATTTCACATCGCCATACAGGCTGGCATCTTTACATTTATAATATAATATCTTTGCATTTTAGCTGACTATTATCATAATAAAACTACAATGATATCACCTAGCAACTTACTAATTATCTAAATCCATTACTTAACATTTCCATTAAACAAGTAACGTAGATATTAGCCTTCTCATAACAATAGCACTAAGATTAATCAATACATTATTTTAAACTTCACCATGAACGACAAAGGTAATTGAAATGAGCCTTATACTAAATATTGGTATCAATACCACATTCATTACATCAATGCTTAATTACACCATAACATCACTGTTCATTTAATCACACTCATCTAGCATCAATCGCCTTACATGTCATAGTATCATTTCAAAATAATTAATGATGACAATACTTTTACGTGTTAACTAACACTACATTACTCTCTAATTTATGCAACCATATACCACAATGATACTACTCTTCCCTATTATGATGGAAATATAAAATTTCAGCAACAACGCTTTTACACATAACTATACTAAATTCAATTCATCAACAACAATAAAATTTATGTATCCTCTACAAGGAGATAAGAATACTTATGCAACCATGAACAACAACAAAATTTTAACCTCTCCCTAAGTATTAGCATCAACATTATCATTCAAAATTAAAGGTTAATTTCATAATAACAAGAATGCATTTAGATTACCTCCAATATTAAGGGTGGTCCTTCTGAGGTAATTCTAACCACTCTCCAATCACTCGCCAAACCTTGACACAAGGGTAATAGTCTACGCTAGATGCTATATCAAGGGAAGTAAATAATCGCGTTTTACAAAGAGCCAGCTAGGCAGTTAATTTCTGGGGCACAACAAACGAGCTACCTGTCAGTCGTTAAAAATGAAAACCTGTCGATAAAACAACAGTGAAGGGCGTTGAGGTCATGCCTTGGCAGAGGCAAATGTACAGGAGTCATAACAGGATGTTGCAGAGCGAAGGGTTGGTCGCAACAGTCAAGGAAAGATTCCAGAGTAGTAATAATTCAATTTTTCCACAGTCCCGAATTTAATCAAACGACCATGAAATCTTAAGCTTTTGTCGGGGAAAAAGATGTTGGTTTCATGGTTAACAAGGGTTCTCTGAGATAAAACCCTGAAGTCAACCTAAATTAAAATCAGGCCCAATATTTAGGCGTTGTTCCAGATCTTTTATGATCGTTGTAATAAATAACACAGGTCGCTTATCACCACGGTGAAAATTGCTGAAGGTTTCATAAATTGATCGAAGGGCTTCAACCAAAATGTCAAGGGTTAGCGGGGGTGATGCCCATGCTGGTTTTATGCAAGGTTAGGTGTCAACATAGGTAAAATCTCAGGTAAGAGAAAGGGTTAAGATTCAATAAACACGGGACAAAAACTATTTGTCATTTAACTGCACTTCGCAGATAGATTACCCAATCGGGATTAATTTCAAACTGCCAATGTATATATGTACGACTGGTCTTTTAATCATAATCGCATACATAATATAATAGCTGGGTTTAATTCAGAAGGCCAGTGAACAATACGATTTGCCATTAAACAACACATCGGAGGTAGGTCAGATACTTAGGTTGAAATTCAACACACCTGTAAATAAAATACCATTGCCATTTACACAGTCCAGAATGATAAACAAACCCTTTTACACCGTCCAAAATATTTAAACAACTATTTACACAGTCCAGAATAAGAAACCCAAGCCATTTACACAATCCAGAATGATAAACAAACCCTTTTACATCGTCCAGAATATTAAACAACTATTTACACAGTCCAGAATAAGAAAAAAAACTATTTTACACAGCCCATTCATGAGTTTCACAATTCCATTACCATGCAGGCTAGCTATCACAGTGTTGGTCATTGACGGTAAGATTTTACAGCATCAAAATTACAGCGAAGAATCCAATCCGAGCATTCTACTCTACCAAATAACTCACGTACCTTTTTCCTTGTCGACCGCCTCAATTGATGTCCGCGCCCCATGCCGCTCCCTCTCATCGACCGTAGAGACTACACCGGTACCTCCCAGCCAAACGCTAGGGGTACTCTGCTTCCCACTTATCCCCCTGAGCCGCAAAGGGGCCACACACAGTCCAGATAGTATACCTAGCTTCCCAGCTTGCCTCCAAGGCTGAGCTACCACTCTAATCCCAACTGAGAAAATCCCAACTCCTCACAAGCAATCATTCCTGTCCAAATTCGGCAGCATAATGATACCTAAAATCCCATCCCCTTTTCCCTCCATCCCCGTTTTTTTTATGGAGTTTTGAGCCCCCCTTGTCCTAAATCATATTTAATTTAAGTTTTAATGAAAAAACCTCAAAAATTCTCTGTCTTACAAGTGTCACTCATCCCCCACATTTCTCTTTAAATTTATTAAAAGGCTCATTTCCCTATTTTATTATTCCCTCTCTTTTTTTTTTTTTAAACCAAAAAGGTAAATGCGCCAATGCATCTTTTCATTTTATTTTTAAATTCATACTTTTTATACTCCCGCTCGTTAAATAATTTTATTACTATTGGTTCAGTCTCAGTTTATGTATGAGTTTTATGGAAAATAGTTTAGTTCCTTAAGCATTCAATTTATTCACTGAAGGTTATGCATTCTGTCAATCAAAACTATGGCTTTCGGTATTCGTTTATTTATGAATTAGTTTAATTTTTTTTAAAAGCTATTCCGTTCCTAGGGGGTTATGCTTTAAAAGTTTTTATAAGGTTATGTATTTGACAGAAGGGTTTTAATAAAATTTATGCTTTCAAAATGTTAATGAACTCTCATTGCAAGTTGTGTTTAAAGAAGGAGATGCCTTCTATGAAATTTATTATCTGGGTTAACTAAACTGTAATTTATGTATATTTTTATTTTTAAGAAAAGTTATGTTTCAATTTGAATAAAATTTATGAGTTCATTAAAAGTTAAACTATTTCATTTAGAATTAGGATTAGGCTCTTTTTAGAGTTAGAGTTAGGGCCTTTTTCCTCAAGGTTAAACGGAATTTTTATCTTAGAGAAGTTTTTTTTTTTTTGACTTAGGTTTAGATTTTGAACTGGACGACAATTGTTTAGGGGAGTTGTTTTAAGAACTTATTAAGGCGTTATTGTCTTAGGGATATTTAGGTTTGTTTCCTTCATCCACATCAATGCGACGTGCCCTTCAGGACGCACCACATGCTCCAAGGGTGCCACTCGCCTCGTTCATTTCCTTTGCGCGACGTGCCCTTCAAGATGCACCACGTGCTCCAAGGGTGCCACTCTCTTCTTGTTTTTCTTTTGTGCGACATGCCCTTTAGGATGCACCACATGATCCAAGGGTTCCACTCACCAACTGGACTAATTGGTAGACATCTATAACCCCTGGAGTCAACACTCCGCTAGGTGAACTTGTGGGAGACTAAGGGCTCTAAGGAATAAATCCCCTGCCTTATTGCGCGCCCCTTAGAATCATCGTGAGTGACTATCGCAGTCTGCCCTCACGGCATCGTGGATCCTCTCGAACTAGGTAATCGTTAACCTATAGTTCGAGCCACGGCGAAGTGCTAGTAGGCGATGGCGGGGATGTTGTCACCCTACTCCCTCAACCTCTCTGAAATAGAGTAATGGCCCTTTACTCCCATATGTAGTGCAGTGGCGAAGCTATCGTCATTTTGCATCGCCGACGAAATGTGTCGGAGACAAAGCCAGCATCAAATCATCAAATCAATGAAAATATCACAGTAAATAAATCAACCCAGATAACACACTCCCTAACTCAATCCGGAGTCAAGGGGTTCCATAGATTCCTCTGCATCCTCGGGGTCCAAAACCCTGCACACTCAATGGCCGAATTAAAATGACACTGTCATCCGACTAGTAAAAGCATCATGTCATCTATCCTCATAATCAGGATAAATAGTTTAACATCATAAAGTCCCGGATAACTACTTGAGGCAAATGTCATAAAGATAAGTTTTCTCGGTCGTGAGGATGTTATACACCCCCTCTTGGTCGCTTCATCCCAAATTTTCTCGATTATAAATCTTTGAAATGAGGAAACCCATATTATCTTCGTCTATCTATCAAACAAAATGGGCTAAGCTTTCTCATGTCGTCCTCGAGCGGTATGAACTATAAGCTGTCCCTTTGGACCTTGACACGATCTACCATTCAACATGCAATGGCAATGAGCGATGATCTAAGATGCATACCGGCTTAGCCATGAGAGCTCCCTCATCCGATACCTTGGAACTCATGTCAATCCGTGTGTAGGATCACTATGTCTCATTTCTCAAAAATGATACATGAAAAACATAGTGCATAAGCCTCAAAGAATCAAACAAGGCTAATCGATAGAGCCCGCGAGCTACTTCTCCTCCCTGTCTCGAAATAGTCCCACAAACCTAGGAAAGATTTTATCTCCCTTTCCAAACTTGCGTCGGGCACTCTGGTTTTAACTTTTGCAAAGAAGACTTCGATCCCTGGGCCTCGTAACTCACGGTCATTTCGGTCGCGCTATCGACATAACATACGTGATCTGCCTTCTTTATCCTTTTCTTATGGTTTAGATTTTCTCTTCCATTTCTTGGATCGCTTCTTCTACCACCAGGACCCTATCCTCAAACTGATCCCAACTCCGAGGGCATCAGAACCGGTAAGCCAAAACTCAAAAGGGGCCATCTTGATGCTGCTCTAGTAACTGTTGCAGACAACTCTGCTAGAGGCAGAACTCCTCAATTCGGTGGTCCATCGCATTACATACACAACATGTATTCCAAGGTTTGGTTAATTCATTCAGTCTATCTATTAGTCTTCGGGTGATGTCACGGTGGTAAAATTTAGTTGAGTTCCCCAGGCCTCTTGGAAGCTAGTCCAAAATAGATCCAGTAAACGCTGATCCTCGATCAGATATAATCTTCTTAGGCCGTCGTGCGGGGCTCACAATATCAGCGGTAAACTCTCATGATTTGAGTTACTGCGGTACATCATGCCTTACGGGAATAAAGTGAGCACTCTTCATCAAGGTGTCTAGTACCACAAAAATCGAGGTCATGCCTCCTTTCCATTAGTGGCAATCCAACAATAAAATCCATTGAAATAACTTCCATTTCGATTTGAATGGCATGGTTGTAGTAATCTTGTTCGGTGTCTATGTTCAACCTTTACTGTGACACTCTAGACATCTAGCCAAAAAAGTTGAATATGTGGCCTTCATTCGCTCAAAGAATAATGGTTTAAGGTCTTCCCTCATCTTCCCGACTCCTGGATGACCCATGTACACTACTCTATAATCATAAGCTCGGATCAACACATTCTCAACTTCGTCGTTTGGCGATGCAATAAATCGACCTCAAACCTCAATAACCCATAAGCTATCAAAGAAAATCCCTCATATGCGTGGTACCATCATTGTGTTTTGTCGATAAAATCCTGCGACTTCTTTGTACCAATCATCGTCACGTTTGTAAAGTGAGAATCTTCTCAAGTAGATTCATTTGAAGAGGCAACAGAAGATCGTGGCCTCGACTCAAGCATCCGTAAATTCAGTTCATATTTCTGTATGTAAGTAATCTCAAAGTCGTACTCGGTAAGCAATTACGACCAACATCGTTGTCACGCGCTCAGGTAAACTGCGTGAAAAGTAATGTTACGGCCACAATGATCAATATTTAATTCAAATTTTCATACAAAAAGGTAGTGTCTGAAACCCCTTCCAGAGCGCCAAATGATGGCTAATAAAATCCAAATGCGTCGTGGTTCTCCTCATAATGTTCTCGGCTTCCTCGAAATGTATGCAATCACTCATCCGTCTGCATCAAGACCTTCCTAATCCTTCCTTGTATGCGTCGGTGCATACCAAGAATTATGCGCGTCCATGTTGGGACCTTTAGTATTATTTTTGTCATCAACAACTCCTTAAGGTCCAAAATTCTTCCGCGACTTTCTCGATCCAGACGAACTTCTTGTTTTTATTACGCAATTTAAATCGGTTGCTATCTTTGAAATCCTCGACAAGCCAGAGTCGATAGTATCACCTCTTCAAACCCATAAAACTCTGCACTTCTATGACGTGGAGTATTTTTATGCCATTTCCATAATAGCCTCAACCTTGTTTGGATCCATGGTGATACCTTAATGGGAGATGACATGCCCTAAATGAGTGAATCAGCATGATTGATAAAGAGGATTTGGACAACTTCCCCATACAATTTGTTCTCTCAAAGGAGTACGTAATTACCAAGAGCAAGTGCTCATCATTCTCCTCGGCTCGTCCAAAGAGTAGATCGAGATATAAAACCAATGAATACCCAGAATGAACTTGATAGTACTTTCATGAAGACACCCCATTCATCAAACTCATGAATACCCACAGGGAATTCGTCAATCTAAGCTTGTTAGAAACCGATGGCTTCGTAGTGTCCAAATCTCATATTAAAAGCGGTCTTAGGATGTCATCCTCCAGTCAATGTGGTGATACCTCGATCCTGCGTCGATCATGGACAACACCATCGAACCCTTCATTGATCGAATAGATCATCAATTCTTAGTAAGGATAGTGATTCTTGATTGTAGCCTTGTTCGGTTGGTAATTGATACAAAAAACCTCCATGATCCATCCTTCTTTTGTATGAAAATAAATGGTGCACTTGCGGTGACACACTAGGATATATCAATCCCAGGTCCAACAATTCCTTCAATTGCATTTCAACTCTTGCAACTCCGAGTCGACATCCGATAAGGCATTCTTTTGATCGGTTCGGTTCCCAGTTTCAATTCTATGGTAAACTCAAGTTCTCTCTCCAGCGGCATCCCAATTAACTTCTCCGGAAACATGTCCGCAAACTCCTTCACCATTGGAAGGTGTTATAGACTCCGCTACTCCCTTCTCGTTTCCAAAATGCGAAGTCATATAGAGATTTTCACCCTTAGCATATCTTGAAATATTTGTAAAGGAAGAGAGCCAGACAGAAACTCCTGGTTCCTTCCCTACAATCCTGCGTCTCTATGCTTTGTCATCAACCAAGCTCCAACCATTTGGTCTTCTTTGTTGAGTATGCAGCCTCATGTGTTTTCCAACCAATCCATCTGAGTCTAGCGTCATAAGATCCTAAAAGTCGTGGCGTATAAGTTAACCCTCATGATAAATTCTCCCAGGTTAAGGGAACAACGCGTAACCTTTCCTCCAACCTTCTGTTTGGCAACAGAAGCCATCTCCATGACTAAACTCATCTTGTTTCATTGCCTTTACCTTAATCCTTTTAGTCGCGCACCCGAAATGAAACTTTGGTAGCTCACAGATTATCAAAATACTAAGAATTAAGCGTGATAGTACTGTCATCTCGAAACCTTGTCGGCGGTGCTCTCCTAAGCGTTATTCAGCACTCATGAATTCGATGGGCCTTGCCCATATCTCTCGCGGTAGCGGGTCCGGCTGATCAGGACACTCTGGCCCTCTCCACCAGACGATCCCGGTAGTGGTGTAGTTCCCCCACCGTCCAGCACCACCCCTTCTTACGGCCCAATAGTCTGGTGCGGAAGTAGAAGATGGCCCTTACAAGCTGAAACCACTGGTCTTTAGCTGAATAGGCCTAAAGCTATTCTTTATTCGCGGGCAAGATTGCTACTCGAGTTGTGGTCTCGATAAGGTGTCGCGCTAGGCCGGCGATTAAATCAGTGTAGTGGTTTTATGGATCCCTGCGGAATCCACACGATATCACGTATGTCACGTGTCGAGATAACTGCGGCGTTCGAGATAAACCACCCTCTTTGGTCTCCTTTGGAGTCGTTTGACCCCCAGCGATAAACCATCCTGCCGCTCTGAGGGGCCTTTTGGACTAGCGTCGTGCAAGGTTTGAGGCATCAAAGATCTAACCTTTACGCGTAGGTTATCCGTTAAAGCCAAATATGATTGACCAGGCTACCGGTGTTGGGTCGCCGGAGCATCAAGATCAGCTCCATAAAGCGTGCCTCGTGCTCGGGCGCGTCACGACCTCCTTGTAAATAAAGAGTGGTGAACTCGATGAGCTGACGCAATGAATTCCTATGAAAGGTACCTCTCTCGGAATCATTCTCGAGCAGTTCCCGGCACATCTCCAAGCGGCCATGTTGGTAGCTGACCACGAGGCATCTTCCACCATGGAAAATACGCCGGTTGAACGCCATCGCGGACCTTCATGTTAGGTAAATAATGGAAGCGTGAAGTCATATTTCATGGTCTCCAACCATGCCTGCGGCGACTCGTCATCTGGGGCACCAAAGGGCTTCAGGAAATTTTACCTTCGGAGGTTCCACGGTGAATGCTACCTGTAATGGTTGGTGCGCGCGGTGGAACCTTAGTGGTTGTCGGCGCCCTGGCCTCATCTGTCCAATCGGCTGATGGTGCCTCGGACATGTCGAGGACCTCATCATCTCAATACGTATCCAATTGCTGCTCTGCTCTGTCGAGAACACGCTTAGCCTCTAGGGATAGACCCTCGCATGGATACTCTTTGGAAGCGTTACACCTCCTCCTAGCGGCACAATGGAAGTCTTCCTCCGCGACTTCCTCTAACCATGATTACACCTTGCGCGCCTGATCAACTTGATCCAGCAATAGTATACCCAATCAAATCATGTCACGGAAGCCGTAGAAGATCTGAAGTCATGGGTCGAGTCGACTCGGATACCATAATAACGACCTCCGCAATTCGACATTAACTCTAGTAATTGAAGTGATTTTTTTATTTTTTTGGGTGTGTGTTTAAAAAAGTGTGTCCGCGCATGTACAAGGAAAAAAATCAATGCATTTGACTTCTGCGTCACCACGAAGCGACAAATAAGAGCTGTAACCATGATGAATATAAAAGGGCGACGGAATACGTCGCGACAAATGCTTGCATGCATAAACGCGATCACACAATGCTAAGTTAGGCCCGGAGCTACCGGCACAAGTCCTACCCCGCAATAGTTAGGACCTCCAAGACACATAAGGAATGCTTAAGCCAAGGTTCCCATCTATTTTAACCATTTAAAGGTCTCGGGGCTGGCGACTATTAGAGGAACATGGAAGTGTCTACATCGCGAACAAACGGACCCAACAATAATATGATTACGACCTCGTACAAGCATAAATTATATGAACAACAAAACGTCCTCCGGGGAAGGTGCAAGTAAGAAGGACTTCGACATTGACCCTCCATGATTAAGACTCACTGACAAAATTACAGACCAACTGATCCAATTAAAATTTATTAATCGATGAGTTATCCAACCTTAAGTAATGTAATTCGGTTATTCACAACCCCATTTAATGAATCATACTAGCTTATTGAACATAGTTCAAGACCTTGCATGGTACTATTATTAATGATAATTAAACTCAACTTGTTACCCCACCCATAACCACATTACGTTTACAATAACTAAATAGAATGACAATACGACCACCTAGCAACTTCAAATTTCTATATACATTCTTTAACATTTCCATAAAACCATTAAAGTAGAATTTAACCTTACCATAACCTTAGCATTAACTTTAATCGGTACATTACCTAATTCACCATGAACATCATTATTATCAATACCACCTTCCTTACATAATTAATTTATTTACACCCAAAATGTCAATATTCATTTATCGCACTCACCAATAAGATAACAATGGCCTTATATATCATGGTTTCATTACAAATTAAATAATGAGGACTTCCCCATTTTCGTTGCTAACATCCACGGATCTCCCAAAATTGAACATAAATGCGTAATTGCCTTTATATTAGAATTAAATTAAACATAAATGATGATTACTTTCCATTATGCAACACAAAAAAAAATCATAAAGAAATCATTTAATGCCAAATCCTCATTTGCTTTCCATAAAATGATTACTTTCCATCATAACCTAAATATCATTGGCAAGCGCCAATCATTTGCACTTTCATAAATGATACGTTCCATTTAATGCTTATATATGATTTCTAGCACTAACTTTTCCCTCTTAATATAGGAAAAGATTTACCCTTACTATTTCAGAAATAATAATTACCCTGACGATACTCTTCCATTGACAAGGTAAATTATTGTTACAACGCATTTAAGATGGGATAAAACAATCAAATTTAAAATAAGTATAAAAACAATAAAATTTATGATAGGATAAAAGAAATTATTAATCATGGACCAATCAATATTGCGTATTAAATTTAAGATAGGATAAAAACAATTGAAAAACATTTTTAATAAAACATTTTATAATAACTATTTTTCCAACAATTTCTTAATAACTTAGGATCTATATCAAATTTACAGTCAATATGTAAGTCACCCACACAAAGGTAAATGAAGTTACAGAGGTTGATGTTGACAACAATTTGCCAAAATGTTTTAAAGCAATTAAAAAAAAATTTAATAATTTTTATAAAACCTATTTTTCAACAATTTCTTAATAGCAGGATCTATATCATGTTTTCTGATCAATATGTAAGTCACTGCGAGTAAATGATTCTGAAGGTTGAGGAATTGTAGCGGTTGCAAAAGCGTTCTTGGCAATGTCTCATGCGCATGGTAATGCACCCACGAGGTAAATATACCCGCGGTAAAGTAATACACCAGCGGAATTGGCGGTTACATAAATGAATTGCCCGATTGAAACAAATTGCCGAGCGATAAACAAATCCACTTCGAGCAGTCGAAAGCGAGATTTTCCGGACCACATAAAGCGAATTTCGATTAAACGGTGCGAAACGATAAATGAATCACGAGCGGTAAAAACGAATTTGCCCACATAAATTTATAACACCCTCAGTCATTTAACAACGCCCAGGGTAGTATAAAATGCCCACAATGATTTGGATCACCCACAGGGATAACAAACGCCCTCCGTAAGATTTAAATGCCCACGGCTATGTAAAAACACCAATAGAAAAGTAAAAACGCCCATAGTAAAATGCATAACATCCACAGAGAGGTAGAACGCCCAAGGCAAGGTAAAAACGCCCAGGAAAATGTAAAAACGCCCCGGCAATAATAAAAAGGGGTTTCTACATTCACTAAAGCCGAAAATCACCCGTAGTAAAAGGTTCTAGTAGTTACACAATCCAAATTCAAATACAGGTAATCCAACCAACATGTCGAAGGAACAAGCTAGGTTATCCTTTATGCATGAGAATGGCAGATAAAAAAAAGGAAGGATAAAATAACAATGAAGAGCAAGATGAACGTCGCTATATGGGCCAGGTTTCTACCAGTCTAACCTCGAATCAATTTTCACAATAACCATTCTACCCTACAAAATAGAGGGGCGTACCTTGACTTATAAGCGCTTGATGGCCCGTCCGTCAGCCGTGTTGCTTAGACTCGTGCGGCTCGGCTTGGGCAGTAGAGACTACATGGTACCTCCGAGGCCAAACACTAGGGGGTACTTTGCTTCCCCCTTAAACCCTCAGGCCGCAAAGGGGCCACACACAATTTCAGATAGTATACCTGGCTTCCCATCTAAGCCTCCAAGAATTTAGCTACCACTCCAATGCAGCTGAAAAAAATCCCAACTCCTCACAAACAAATAGAATGGTTTTCAATTTTAGTGACATAACCATACCTCATAAAAGCTCACATCCCATGGCCCTTTCTTTTTATCGAGTTTTGACCTAAATCACATTTATTTTAAGTTTTAATGAAAACCCTCAAAATTCTCTGTCTTACAAGTGTCACTCATTCCCGCATTTCTCCAAATTATTTTCCTTTTTTTCTTTTTAAAAAACCCCAAAAGAACAAATGGGGCTAAAAGCATCTTCCGTTTTATTTTTTTAAAATTCATATATATTTTTTTTTATACTCTATTTCGTTAAAAATGATTTTATTACTATTGGTTCAATCTGATTTTATGTATGAGTTTTAAGGAATATATTTTGAATCCTTAAGCATTCAATTTATTCAGTGAAAGTTATGCGTTCTGTCAATCAAAACTATGGCTTTTGGTATTCGTTTATTTGTGAATTAGTTTAATTTTTTGAAAAACTATTGGCGTTCATAGAGGTTATGCTTTAAAAGTTTTTATAAGGTTATGTATTTGACAGAAGGGGTTTCATAAAAGTTATGCTTTCAAAATGTTAATGAACCCTCATTGCAAGTTGTGTTTTAAGAAGGAGATGCCTTCAATGAAATTTATTTTCTGGGTTAACTAAACTATAATTTATGTATATTTTATTTTAAGAAAAGGATTGTCTTCAGTTTAAATAAAAGTTATGGAGTTCATTAAAAAGTTAAACTATTTCATTAGAATTAGGGTTAGTCTCTTTTAGAGTTAGAGTTGGGCCTTTTTCCTTAAGGTTAAGCAGATTTTTATCTTAGAAGTTTTTTTTTTTTTTTTTTTGACTTAGGTTTAGATTTTTGAACTGGATGACAATTTTTAGGGGAGTTGTTTTAAAATTTTATTAAAAGGTGTTATTGTCTTAGGGATATTTAGGTTTGTTCCTTCATCCAAATCAATGTGACATGCCCTTGGGGCCTTTCCACGTTCTCTAAGGGTGTGGGAATAACATAGATCTACAAATATAATCACCACCATCTTTAGGAATAAAATAGATCCATAGAGCAAGATAGGAAAAACAACACTTTATTATTACCAAACCCCTTGAGGTAGGGCAACTTCATACAATGGATCTATTATGGAAGGATCACCTATTGTTCACTTGCCTCTTCAAGAGAGCATCCTCTATTGAGATGTGGCTCCAAATACAATATTTCTCTTCATGTCTCATTACATTGTGAACCTCTTTATATAGTGCTACCATCACCTAAGAACATTACAGAGGAGGAATCTTCACAAGTAGAACCTTCTAAGAAGTCATCTTACATTTATTATATCTAACTACCATAGTGGGCATTGTTTAATAATATAGTGGACTAGTCACCTTACATTGAATGACCTCCCACTTCTTATCACTATGGCCCCTCTGGGCCCCCACTACCTCTCTAGCTACCTTACATTCCATCCCCTTATGAAGCGTGTCCTCAACACTTGATGCACCTTCACATATACCCGAGTCCCATGGATAATTGTGGGCCAAAATGAAAGAAGACCGAAGAACCAAAGTCCCATGCTGAAAGGAAATCCACCACTTTGAAGTAGTCCAACCACCATTATGGCAGGGTCCCATGTCGAAGTGCTCATGGGCATCCCAGTAGAATATTTTGGAGACCCAATAATAACCAATTTCCAAATGATGCTCCAAAAAGTGACACCTATCATGTGGATCCAAATAAGAATCCATCCACATAGTGGAAAGAATTAAGTAGTAGAATCACGAAAGGAATAATACCCAACATGGAATATGCGGTGAACCTTGGTAACTAGCTCTTGATGTGGGACATTAATGTTCTCTCTGAGAAGGTGGAGTAGAGTCATCAAATAGAATATGGAAGTAGTTGTCATCCAGTAATAACTATCCATATGCAATCATCCTGTCGTCCTCAAAATCATACCAAGCATATCTTTCTTGATTATATTTCTTCATTGGAAGGTCACATAAGAAATCTCTCTGCATGTCATTCAATGAATCTTGAATACTATAGAAAATATCATTGAAGACCTGTCATGCAGGTTGGTTGAGGCTATCTGTCGAGTTGTTTGTGAGGCCATGTGCAAATGCATTCAATCTCTCATCCAATTGGGCTTTTAAGATGATTCAAGAATTTCTTTCAAGGTTTGAGGCGAAATAGCCATGGGGCACCCTATAGACTCTTGATCCTGCGGCCATCCTGATAAAACTCAAAAAAATAGGCCAAGAAGTTTGTGAGAAAATGCTTGATTGTTTAAAACCTAAAAAAGCTGCTAAAAAGTTAAATGCTCATAACTTCACTTCGGACTCCGTTTGACTGATTTTTTTTGAAGTGGGTGAAATTATACTGAGAGGAACTCAGATCTGTAACTTTTATTTGGAAAATTCAGCTCTAGCTACTACAAAAATCATAAAAATCACACAGTCAGGCCACCGTCCCTTGAGAAAAACCTGAAAAATTGTAGATTTTAAAACCTCAATATCTCAATCTCTCATCCAATTGGGCTTTGAATGATTCAAGAATTTCTTTCAAGGTTTGAGACGAAATAGCCATCGGGGCACCCTATGAACTCTTCGGTCCTGCAGCCGTCACAGTAAAACTCAAAAAATAAACCCAAGAAGTTTCGGCAGAAAATCGCAGTTGTTTCTGGAAAAACCCTAAAAAACTGCTAAAGTTAAAATGCTCATAACTTCACTTCCCGGACTCCGTTTCGACTGATTTTTTTTTTGAAATTGGGTGAAATTATGAGAGGAACTCAGATCTGTAACTTTATTTGGAAAATTCGGCCTCTAACTTCTATAAAAATAAAAACAAATCGCGCCACCGTCCGCAGAAAAAACCCTGAAAAATTGTAGATTTTAAAACCTCAATATCTTGACCTTCCGGACTCTGTTTCGGATGATTTTTTTTTTCAAATTGGGTGTTTTTATGAGAGGAAATCAAATATAAAACCCATTTCTGCAAATTTTATACATAAATATACCAAAAACTTTGATAATGTCGCGGCCCTCTTTTTTCGGCTCCGAAAAAAAAATCTGCAAAAATAAATATATTTGCCCACAATGTCTGCCCAAGGAAAGTGCTCTGATACCACTTGTTAAGAACCAAAATAGATCTACAAATATAATCACCACAAATACTGAATACAAAATAGATCCATAGAGCAAGATAGAAGAAACAACACTTTAATATTACAAAACCCTTCAGGTAGGGCAACACTATACAATGGATCCTATTATGGAATGGATCCTCTCATGTTCACTTTCCTCTTCGAGGGGGAATTATCCTATTGAGCTACCGCTCCAAATACAATATTTCTCTTCATGTCTCATTACATTGCTTGAACCTCTTTATATAGTGCTACCATCACCTAAGAACATTCTAGAGGAGGAATCTTCTAGAAGT
>SNQJ01S0038253.1:57851-76254 GCA_010110895.2 Picea sitchensis | reverse complement strand
ACGTCCTGATCAGTTATGACAGGAACGTTTGTATTTTGAATTATAAATACTTCATCTTTCGAAGTATTGAGGGTTGTTGATTCGCACACCCTATTGCTATCAAACTGTATCATTTTTTGAAGAGATCCACCATTAATAAAGAAGAGACACTTTACAGGATTCTTGCATATGTTCACTGGTGATGTGATTTTCTTAGTTAAATGTTTTCCTACTTTGTAATCATCTTGTTTTCTGGAACTAATCTTTATGAATAGCGTAATGTTGCAGGATTTATCTCTGATACCATGTTTCCGATTCTAAAGATTTTAATGTTTATCTTTTGATATCTTCAATTAAGAAATTCTTAACTGCTTGTTAGTTGAAGTTATTTTCCTTATCTTTTCTTCTGTTCATCATTTTAATTACTAAAGATCCAGTGAGTGTATTATCTCGCCCTGTGAAGGTTTTCTTTGGCATTTCTGGTTGTATCTAATATTTATTTGAACACAGACCCCATACCCCAATGGATGTGTAGATCGTCTCAACCAATTTCAAAAAACTCTTTAACAATCAAACCAACAGTTTCTTTACCTAGCCTAATATCTGAAATTAAAACAAAGCTAAATCATATAGAGAGATCCCAGCTTTAAAAGCGGTTGGATAAGGTTACCTTAGTAGATTTCTTCTTTTTCAACCTCTAGGAAATTTACCAAGTGCTAACACAACCTACGTATCACTTCTGAGAAACTAGGGTTTTATTTTCATCACACACTCAGATCCTCTGCAACCTTCAATCACATTCTCTTATGTCTTTCACTGTCCCATCTGACTCATAACCAATCACAACACATCCAAGCTCTCCAACAACTTACTCATACTCCTCAATCATACAATATGAATGCTACTCAATCATGTATAAGAAATCATCATGGAAATCATATCAGTATTGAATCATAAGAGTACTTCTCACTCTATCATCCAACATAGACCACATCACAACAACCATATCGAGAATGCCTTAAGCATTCACTACACAAAAAGTAAGAGTATCCATCAAGACAATAATGTAACCATACCAAATATTCTATGGTTGATCTGAGCCCATAGAATGAAGATCTAGAACCTGCTTCAGTCTTCAAGATCTTGGCACCATCTCACACATAAGTCTCCATGAAATCATCCATTGTACACACCCTATCCTCATTTAGCTCGTGTATGTACGTACCCTGGCTCAATACAGCCCGAGTATACCTCAGAAACTAGGGTTTCTGAACTTCCGAGACTTTTTCCCTCATGATCTCAGTATTACTGAAACTTTGATGTGTCCATGAGATCCTCCAGACACTCTCCCTCTCAGAATATATCTTCAATACATGCTCAAGAGATGCACAAGAGATGCACACAAGATTTGCATTTTCACAAGAGACCCTTGCCTCTTATTTATACTCTCCAAGTATCTTCCTTAGAAGAATCTTCTAGATCACTTTTTCCACTTCTAGTTCATTTAATTCATTTCTAGGTCACTTAACCTATTTCTAGGTCACTTAACCTATTTTTAGGTCACTTAACCCATTTCTAGGTCACTTAACCTATTTTCCTCATTTTTAGGGTTAACCACTTTCCATAATTAGAAAGTTCTCCATTTAAATATTCCTCCTTGACTTTGTCACTTTTCTTTACCATTTAAACAAGAATTTCTTCTTTGCAAGATCTTTAACTTCTTTGACCTTTTGGGGCTTCAAGCCTACATATGAGGGTCCTCCAACTTTGTAAGGCCATAACTCTCAAACCATGAGGAGTTATGTGACATTCCACATGCCACCAGAAATGGTATGACAAGAACTATCCATATAGGATAGTTTCGCTGACAAATTTACTGATCTTCAACTCATTATTCCACATATAAGCATAACCATACTTCAAGGATAACTCAACCACAAAGCGTCTTCCCGTGAGGGATTTCACCATAAGGGGACCATTTTGGAGTTCATCCATTTGTACACCTTATCAACCATGATAAAACAATAATGATTCATCTTTGCATCCATCCAACAATGAAACACATCGATCCATCTTTATCTATGCATTATATCAATGACATCATATGACTATGATTCCACTTGACATACTTCATCAATATACTATGATAAGACATGTATACATCAAACCTTTGGCCTTTGGCATCATTCAATCATCCTTTGGAATCAACCAATTCCTTGATATCAATCCTTTGACATCAATCAATCAATCATCCTTTGGCATTAATCAATCCTTTGACATCAATTAATTAAACCTTTGGCATCAATGACAACATGATCCAACAACTATTTCATCAACTCACAGAAATTAAGTTGCAATGTCTTCATATTCCTTCATTTTTAGTTGTTCAAATTGACCTCTATAAGTTTGAAGCTTGGACCCTTTGACTTTGGCATCTCCTTTGTAGATATTTTGAAGTTTGTCCCAAATATATTTTGCAGCGTCATAATGCATAACCTTGACATATAATGATTCATCAAGACCATTCAAAATAACATTTTTAGCCCTTGAATTCTTTTCACTAAGTTTCTTTCCATCTCTATCTATTGGAAGAGTGTTAATTGTTATATATCCATCTACTACCTCTTGCCAGACATCAAATCCATGTGCTTGTACATATGTTTTCATTTGTCTTCTCCAAAGTCATAGTTTTTTCCATTAAAATGTGGTACCCCAATATTAGTGTACTCCATGATGTTCCTTCCAATGATTAAAACATTTTCTGAAGGACCTACTCTGATACCAATTGTTGGAATACTGAGAGGGGGGTCGATGAATCAGTATTATGTAATTTATTACCACTTTCAACTAGAATATATAATCATTAAAAATTCATTCCTTCATTAACATTTCATGAACATATAACCATGATCAACATCACATCAAATAACCACATGCACGGTACACCAGAATTTACGTGGAAACCCAAATGTGAGAAAACACCGGAATTCTTTCTTATATGTCAAAATAATACATTCATAGGAAGCTCCAACTTCCAAATTCTCTAGAACCAACTGGAAGGAAGATTCAACCCCCTGTTTACAAGATCCAACATTGACACATCCCTCCTCAACCCGCGGGTCGGAAGGTCACGTACACAGGATCAGTCTTCTCTCCTTGGCCCGAAGAGCTCTCGGCAATGGCTCTTTTATTTCCCTTTCAGGAAATCTGCACCCACAACTAACTTCGAGAATTTCCCCCTTTATACCTCGGGAGGTAAGACTTCGCACCTTTGCGAATCCGGTGGTCAAGTGACTTGTCTCCGATCTCCAAAAAACCGAAGATAGTCAACACTTGACCCTGTCTCTTTACTTGTTCGGATTTCTCCTTATCATGATTTTGGTGGTCACGATGTCGAGCAACTCATCTCCTCGACTCCCAAAACCCGATTTTCCAAAATGCCAATGCACTCACAAGCTTTGACCTTTCAACGGCCTTACTTCGTCAGGACTTTGCACTTCGCAACATCGCAAGTCCTAATGGAAGGAATTGGAACTTCACTCCACGAAACCCCGAAACGGTCAACTAAATTGACTTCCCTATCAAGAGTGTGCCACCTGTCCGCCTCGCTGTTTTCTATGATCCAAAAAATCATCTCGTTCCTTTGGGACTTTGTGCTTTGTGATTTTGTGAGTCCCGTTGTAAAGTTTACGGGACTTCAACCTACAAAACCCAGAAAATAGAAATTCACATGTGAATCCAATGACCCTTGTGGCTTGGATCTACAGCTCTACTCCTCCTGAGCTTAGAACCTTTAGGAATAGTCACGGTAACTCCCCTACTCCTCCGTGAGATCTAACGGCTCACGGGATTTCATGGATTCTCCATAGAGAACTCCGATCGTCTGTCTCTTTCCTGGAGAACTCATCCTCCTGCAGTTCGACATCGCTACGCCTTCCTTCAAATTTTCAAGGTGCTTGGCCTCATGCCTTCCTTCGACTCCTTCGAAGGTCCAAATCCTTCTGAGCTTCCTCCAACTCTAAGCCTTTTAGAAAACTCTTGCTCACACTCCTTGCGGTAGACCTTCAACCACTTTTAAGTGTTGAACTCCCCTTTGACTCTGCGCACTCCTACAGCAGCAGTCTCTCAATACTTCACTCAGGTTCGCAACCCTGAGACTTTACTCGACCTGCGCACTCCTTGCAAGACTCTTGTGCCTAACTGCACTTCGGTGTGAATGAGAACAAAAGCTACTCTATCTGAGCTTTCAGAGACAAACCCCTGAACCCTTTGTCGATGCACTTCTTGTGGACAATTCAACTGCACTCCTTGCAGGAACTCTTTCTCGGACAGAGAAACAATTGAAACTTATTTCTCTTACTCTCTCTCTCTCAGATTTCATACATTCAACAAGAAATCATTCATACATAGCATAAAAGCAATTGTATGACAGAAAGAGTAAAACATCCATGAACATAACATTCAAAAATGCATACACAGAGAATCTATGAACACCATGAGTCTGATTCACAACTTTCTTGTATTAATTCATAACTTTTGTACATGGAGTCGGCTACACGGCTCTCTGCTTCTCCTCTATGCTCTTCATCATCTATTCACACCTCCCGTTACAATGCACAATGAGGGTGTCTATATCCTGTTTCCCTCTTGCGCTCCAAAACTGTCTAATCTTAACATTCAATTCTATCTACCTTCATTAACTACCATAAATTCCTTCTTCCTACTAAGAACGAGAGAGGATCGCTCAAGGTGTGTTTACATTTTACAAGTGCACTCCTTCTTAATTATCTCATTTAAGATTGGTGCATTAACTTCAAGACAATTTCAAAATTTTTGTTGGGTGCTTGTCCAGATGTCTTTTGCCTCCGTGTTGGCTCGCTTGAGATGCTCTTGCATCAAACATGAAGGAAGCTACAACTCCATGAATTCTCCAGCTACAAATCGAAGGAGTCTCCAACCCCCTATTTTACAAGCTCCAACCTGAAGGAATCTCCAACTCCCTATATTCTACAACTCCAACCTGAAGGAGGCTACGACCCAATTTCCTTTCCCCATCTTGTTTCCATAAAATATAAGTTTAGAATCAACCTATCACTACCATCAATCATGTCACTACAACTGTCTCATCAACCTGTCATCCAACCTATCACTGTCACTGTCTCATCAACCTGTAACTGCCACTATCTCTGTCACTGTAATTGATATACAATCATCAACCTGTGTGTCTCAACCAAGTGCCACAACATGTACCAAATACCTTTACCATACCATTCATCAACTATGTACCAAAATATGTACTATAACATGCTTCAACCATGTACCATAAGATATGCCAAGTCTAGGTACCATAACATCAATGATGAATAGGAAATCATATACCAAAACATGTAACATGTACCAAATCATCAATCATGTATCAAACCTATACCATATAATCAATGTTGTACCTCTACCAAGCACCAAATAATGTGCCTCATACATATGCCAATGTCTCAACAATATACCAAAGACATGCCTCAATAATGCACTATAACATCACTAATATGTAGCCCTCAAAGCATACATATAGACATACCTTTAAACATGTAGTCACCCTACTGTATCAAATCTCAGATAAACATACACTTCTGGGCATCAACAACCTGGTACAAGCATCATTCTTCAGATATGTCTTAGCCTCATTGGATGAAGGTGATCCTCACATGGGGCCTCATGTCATAGGCACTAAGCAACCCACAGGGGTGCCTCATGGGACACTAGTAGTCTGACCCACAGGAGTCAGCCAAACTAGGGTTTATCATAAAACTATTGCTCTTCTCTATAATTTTGAGTCTTTCACTTCCTTACTCTTTCGTTGCCTCATATTTGTCATATTAGATTCGTCGATAGATCACTTTCTCACATAGAATATATTGAATAATGTGTGTGTATGAATGTACTTATGAGAGATACTTTGTGGTGTATTTATAATTTTTCTAAGTAACTTCTTTCCTTAACTTTAGGACTTCTTGTACTTTCTTGTTACAACCACTTTACCCTTTAGTTAATGACTTGTAACTATTTAGGGGCTTCTTAACCATTCTTTGGGGATTCCAACTTCATGAGAGAATAACTCCTCAACCGTGAGGAACCACGTGGTGTACCACCTACCATTGGAAATGACATGACGAAGACTATCCATCGATGAGGGTTTTGTATGTACATGAAGTGTTCTTAAACCTCATTTTCCTTAGTCAACTTCGGTCATCATGACCACACCTATGGGTTTCTTGTAGACTTCTTCAAAGGGTCTTCCCATGAGGTCCATTATTAAAGCTACACCATAAGGGGACCACTTTGGAGACTTCTTCAATTATACCCAATGCTTCTAGAGGCTTCTAGACTTCCTCTAAAGTTGACATCAATGACAATCAATTTTCCAACAAGAATTTCCTTTGTTGTACCATAGGTGAGTAGATCTCAAGCTCTAGAATCAATCATTATCTATTCCTAGCAACTTCTCTCTCCATCCCATAACCAATTCCAATCACCTATCGTCATATATCATTTATATATATCCTCTAAACAAGGAAATGAGAAACTCAAAAAAGGTTCTTTCCATCACCATGACCAACCTGTGTGCCTCCAACACCATGAGGTTCTCTTTCCTTGTGAAAATGGCAACAAGATTTGGATCTCTAGTGATCTAATCCACCTCACAGTCTTCATCAATCAAATTAGTACACTTCCCACTTTCCACATGCACATATTCATTTCCTCGATCACCAGTAGATCCATGAATAAGCATATTGATTCATTGTGTCCATGATCAAACTCAACCCATACCATTAGGTATCCCAACATGAACAAACTTGTGTAGAAGGGATTCCACACATTTGGGCACATGTAACCACTACAAACCTAGGACATACCCATGATTCATAAAAATATTGGGCCCTTGTGCATTGAAATCAACCTCCTGGACAGTTATTGGATATTATCTCCAACAATTATAAACTCTCAGATCCAGAGTAACAAGTGAAGTTTGAGAACCTCGACTTCTAGGAACTCAATATTCACAACTCTAGGTAGGGATCCAAAATATGTGGTTTTTTCATCTAAGTTAGTGGATGTCAAGCCAATATTTCATGGTAGTGATAATGGGTATTACACATTTTTTTATTATTGAAATATCAAAAAGATCGTTAGCCTCCACATGGGCCTCTCCATGATGATACACATGTCTAGTTTGATATGTTCTCCATGATTATGTTGGCAACAAATATCATGGAACAACACCAATAAATGATTCAAATATCCAACAGATCTACTATATGTGTAACTCCTCATGAAAAAACAATGGCATATTGTCTCCCTTGGTGGATCCCAATACCAGACCACTCTCATGAGAGAGTCAAGGTCTACTAGGCTTTGACACCATATTAAAATTACAAGCATGGTGAGAGAAGTAATATAATCAATGAAAAATCAAGCACAAATTCATAAGATATTTTACCCTAGAAATCCTTTACAAAGAAAACCAACACCTTAATAGATATATATTATTACCTTGGCCAATCTAGCCAAGTCATCCAAACACATGCCCCTTGAGGCATATTCCAATGGAAAATACTAAGCCTTTAAATAGGATTCATCATATAAAATGTCACAGGCCAAACCACTCAATACCATGGGCCCATAAACTACCTACAATAAACCATCATTGACTCAAACGTGATCAAGTCAACAATGTCAAGATTAACCTAATAGTTATAGTTGGAGAAACAATTTCAAAAATCCATAAGATCGACATGTCTAATTATTATTTTTTCACACATGTACCCACTTTAACTAGCCACTTTAAGTTTGTACTTCCTCCTCAAATTGCTAGGTTTACCAACTCAACTTTAATATCTATAGTGGAGATTTAGTGTTTGACACTTCATTTTCTATGGAAGACATGGTGGCACCAACACAAAAAACATGTATATATGGATTCATGCAAAGTGGAATGAATATTGTTGGTAGGAGTGAAAATGATTGGAAACATTAGGAGGGATTCTAAGTGATCAAGGAGCAAAGTGGTAGAACACTAAAAACACCTAGCCAAAGCTTGATAAGTTAGCAACTAGTTCATAAAGGAAGAAGTGGAAGTAGGCTAGTGGATTCTCAATTTTGAATGTATCTTCCCACCTTCAGGTACACGTGTATAAATGTAAAGGTCTGGGCCTATTAATGGGTTGGATAGTATAAATATAGTGCCTATATGTATTTCCCAGTAGATATTGGCTCTATAAATATTATGTAATGTTGTTGTGTCTTGGTCAATGTTCAGAGGCTGTCACGATGCATTCTATTATAATGCAAATGAATGGAATGAAGCCCCCCTATCAAATTAAGATTTATGTCCTAATGTATTGTGATGATGTATTTTATTTATGTTCCTTATCTATTATCTGTAATGATGTTTTTTTTATTGCATTAGATATTTCACCTTCAGGTTTATATGAGAGTTGATCTGAATGATAGTGGTTAATAACTATCTCTTTATTTGGAGGTTGTGATATGAGGATCATAGGTTTGTAGTATTGATTATGAATGATTCCTATGATGGAATTTTGTTGTGTTAATGGAATTTATTAAAACTTTTCACGGTGCTTCTTGTGATATCTTCTCTATTAAGGGGATTGAAGATGTTAGCACCTAGACTACAAGAGACCCATTGTTGAACACAATGTGAACCTAGTTCTCAAATAGGGCCAACAAATGTTTCTATTGTTGGGACACTATCATCAAGTGCATGGAATTTTGACAGTATGACTATTACAAACCAAATCTATGTGTAGGATTGGTGGTTTAGACAAATCGACCACTTTTGAGTTAGTATATTAAGGGTTGTCGATCCACTTTGTTGCATGATGATCAGTGACACCTATGAACTCTTTTATGTAGAATTTCCGGTGTTGTTGTTTGAATGATCGAGTAGAATAGGAGAGCATATATGACCACCTTGAAAAAGAAGGAGAGATATATAATGGAATGTTTGTAACCTAGTTTCAATGTAGAGACTTGATCATGAAGTCGGAAAATCAATTGATTTTTGGGTCACAAGCACAATAAAGGGATACATTATTGAATTTGCAATTGATTTCAACCAATGTTTTTCATGAATAGAGAAGCAGTTCAAGAAGGAATCTTGCAGGAGATTGGTAAAATAAATCTCAACCTAAGTGAAGATGTTTTTGGTAGAAGAAGACTATATTATTTTTAACCCATCTGTCATGGTAGAATAAGCACTTGCATTTGGGGATGACTTGGGATGGAACTAGAAAAAATGAGTTACTAAAGGAAGAAGATACCATGGATAAGGTACCTCAAAGGAGCACATATCACATCTTATGTAGGTGTTAGAGACTCTGAAGAAGCACCAGTTCTTGGCCAATATCAAGAAATTTGACATTTCTCAATAGTCTTTGGTGTATTTGGAGTATCTGATTGGTGGAGAGGAGCTTAAGATAGATCCTGCTAAATGGTGGCCGCCATGAAATGGAAATTTTCTCCAAATGTCATTGAAGTGAGGAGTTTTTATTGGGCATCACAATACTTGTGGAAGTTCATATCTTCATTTTCAATGGTATTTGAACCACTTCATGCCATAACAACTAATGGTAATAATTTCCAGTGGGGGAAGAATCAACAGAAGGCCTTTGATGAACTAAAAAGAAAGATTAGTCACGCATCAATGCTCGCACTACCAAACTTACATAAGCGCTTCGAAGTGGAGACAATGCAAGTGGGTATGCCATGGGAGTAGTATTGATGTAGGGAGGAAGGCCCATCTATTGTCATTCTAAAGTATTTCATGGGGTGGTTCTCAACTACCCTACCTAGGAAAAGTAGCTATATGCCTTAGTACAAGTTTTCAAAAAGTGGAAGAACTATTTGATGGTAAAGGAGACTGTTGGATTATGAAAAAGTTACAAATATCTTCCTTTTTCCCACAGTTCATGATATAATCTTGATTGACTTTTCGGTTAATTAGGGATAAATAGGATAGAAAATGATTAATATGTCTTCTAGCGTTATTATTGAAGTTATATTAAATAAGATTCTAAAATACGATTGGAATTGTTTGATTTTGTTACAGGATTGGATAAATGTTGTCAAACCCAAGATAGCAAAGGAGATCTTGAAGATGCGTAAGCTATTGGAGGTTGAGGACTTTTGGCACAAAGAATTTTTGAAGATGATTGATTTTCTATATCGTAACTTTATAATAGTAAATCAATCTGGAGGATCTCTCGATCCTTAGGATGGCTTAATTTACCCAGATTATTGTAATATATAGAGGGTAATAGATCTTGAAAAGGATAATCGAAGAATTGCATCCAAGTATTCATAACTTAGAATTTCTCTACACAAGCAGTTTTTGTAAATGTTGTACCAGCTATGAAATCAATAAAATCTTTGAATGTTTTCACCATTTCTACATACTCAGTTTCCAGTAGCAGTGCTTCTGAAGACCAAGGGACCAGTCTGAAGGAGTTACTGTCTCGATTTGTAATTGTATCAGTTTGATTTTTGTTTTGTGATTCAAATCTCTTGTACAATAGTTAAGATGAATGCATGGGTGTGTTAATGATTTTATGTTGTATGCGTACAGAAGATAGACATTTCCCTCAAGTTTTAATGATTGTTGTTCCAACTTCCATTACTATAGTTTGCTTCTTGAAAGTTCCTCACAATTTCATACACGTTGTTCCTTTTACTTAGATTCACAATTGTTGTTCCTTTCAATTAGGTTACATTTGTTGTTCCTTTCAATTAAAGTTACAATTGTTGTTCCTTTCAATTAAAGTTACAATTGTTGTTCCTTTCAGTTAAGTTACATTTGTTGTCACTTTTTATTAGATTACAATTGTTGTTTATTTCTACAGATAGATTAATTCACTATTTCCTTTCCAGCAATTTGATTAATAGTTGATAGTTAATTCTGCAAGTCTTTACTTAGATTCAATTACTGCTTTTTAGTTAAATGAATTCAACAGATTAATTAATTCATTTTCATTTCACAGCATGTTAGTAATCAGATTTCAATTCCTTTAAGTAAAATATTAGTCTTAGAATCTTTAGTGAATATTTGAGGAACTTGATTGTTGATAAACTCATATTTTCTTTAACTACATGATTTTAGCCTCTATGAGCTATCTGCATAGATTTTGTTGATATTCTTGAGATAAAAGACGAATCCTCGGGTTGATAACTTAATGTTAAACTAAGGTTGTTTGTAGACATCTTTAGAGCCCAACATTTTGGCACCATTGTCGGGGAGAATGTCAAAGGTAGCATAGGTTGTGTCTTTGGAGGACCACATATTGAAGACGGAAGGTAAGAACCTACACAGGCAATAAGTAAGATGTTTATGCCAATGCTTACCTCCAGTTGACACTTAAGAGGTTATATAGGTGTTTATTTTTGAATTTTTGTTTTTGTTGTTGCGCGAAGTGTGCTTGACTAAGAAGAAAGATCTTGAAAAACCAAAACCCCCACCAAAAACTACCAAATCCCAGGGCTCGGTGCTCCCTGGGAGAAACACTTTCATAGATGAAATCATCTGAAAAGTTGAATCTCAAGCCTCAGTTGGACCTAGGAAAGGATTTAGCTGAATCCCTTAGGTATTGGTTTCACCAACTGCAGCCCACACTAAGATTCATAGAAAAACTGAAGGGACTGAGCAAATCTTTTAGAGAACATATCTTCCACCCCTCAACCCTTTAGAAGAGAGAAACTCTTATAATCTGGAGGAAGGACAAGGAGAAACCAGTGGGGTTGCCAAGGTAGACCCATCACCACCCCCTGATCCTGAATCTCCTGTGAAAGAAGAAGGCATACCCGAAATCCCAGATAGAGTGAGTGCAATCAAATCCCCTAGAGGATCAAATAATCAACGACCTCGAATAGAACACCCAGATCAAGAAATTCCTGAAGATTTCTAGCACATTTTCGATCAAATGGCACAACCAAATCAACAATGGCCCCAGACCTCCATGTTGGAATATCCGATAGTTGATCCAATCGCCAATGCTCCCATGAAATCAATTCCTCTACAGAAATTTCCAACCTTCCATGGATTGATTTCAGAAGACCCGGACACATTCTTATTCGAATTTAATGTCCTATGTAGAGGGTATGATTACAGCTCTGAACCCCAAAAATTAAAATTGTTCCCCTCCACCTTGAAGGGAGCAGCTCTACAATGGTTTATGGGATTGGGAGGTGGAAGCATCAACTCATGGGATAAAACAAACAAGACTTCTTGAAAAAATATTAGGATTATTGTATAAACGGGGACCTAAAAGATGAAATCTTTCAAATGACTGCAAAAGAAAATGAATCATTAGAAGTATATGATGAGATATTCTAGTATAACTTGCAGATATCACCCTATGGTACATTACCAGGTGAAGTACTTAAAGAAACTCTGATTAAATGTATGAAGGATGGATGGGTAGAAACATTGAATCTAATAGGGAAGGGTGACATTTATCAAGAAACATATGATAACATTGTTCTATTGTGCATCAGGTTCTCACGAGGAAGTACACGGACCAGATCAGGGATGCAGACTTCCCTCACCAGAAATAACAATATTACCAGTAGGGGTGTTATGCGATATGAAGTTGGTAATCTCTTAGAAAATTTCAAAACAGATATTTTGAGCACTTTGACTACACAATTGGATGTATTGCAGGCCAAAAAGAAAAAAAACAGAACCAGAATAGACTTTGGCCGTATTTTTCCACAAATGCAAAAAAAAACATGGTCCAAGGGAATGTCCTTTGGATGTGGTTTGGGTTTGCGCTATTTGCACCAAGGATCATGACACAGAGCAATGCCTATCGCTCCCTGGACTGAAAGTTGTCTTTAGAGAAGTGGAAGAGGAAACAAAACCATTATATCTGATGGTTTAGCGTTGTCAATGGCAGGCCCAGCCTCCAAATACACTACAGGACCCTTCCTCTTTCTTTTCTGGACAATATAATCAGCAGAAAAATTATGGCATCACATGGTAGGGCCAACCATTTACTAATAATAACTGGTAGCCCCATCAATACCCACCTACAAATCCCATCTGGAAGAATCAACCAAATGCAAGTTCCACCTGGCCTAACTCACAATACCCCACCCCATCCTAGAAAAACTCAAATAACAGCCCCTACCCTTCGCAGTGGCCCAACAGGACTGCCCAAAACCCAAATTGGAACTAGAATTGGTAGCACCCCATGGGAATAAACAATCAACCCATGGGGATGGCCCCTCAAACCCAACCCACATTACAAGATCCACTCGAACTGCCCCAAAACCCTCAATCACAATTGCGCCCTCAATTACCAGCCCAGCCCCACCCAAATCCTAACAATAGACCGAATCATCTTGTCCAAATTATGGAAAATGGAGAAAGGGAAACCAACTCGGTAGGGTGCAATGAACTTCGGTTGAGATCAGGGAGTATAATATCTCCTAAAAAAAATAACGTTTTCCAAGAGTAGGAGAATGAAAATAACAAACAACCAGCAATAACACCCTCGACTGTGGTAATAACAGAAGAAATCCAGCAGGGGGGAAACACAGTCGAGTCATAGGATCCTGATAAGGATGCAACTCCTTCCCCTCCATTCCCCGAAATATTGATGATAGCAAAACTAGCCGTGTATCCTAACTTCGACATTATAGTGGAACTCAAGAACTTATATGTCAAGATCCCACTCCTACAGGATCTGCAAGACATTCCAACTTATGTAAAGACAATCAAGGAACTATGCAAGAGGAAGGTTGTTAGGAAAATTAAAAGTTCATCATCAACAGTTCATGTAGTAGGAGCCTTGTCTGATATAATTCTAGGTAGAAAAGAACCAGTCAAATATGTAGATCCAGGGAGCCCCATAGTAACAGTTCAGATCCAGGGCTGTTCTTTTCCAAATACATTAGTTGATTTGTGGGTGGCCATCAATATCCTAACTATGGAAACCTGCAAAACCCTAGGTTTTAACTCTTTCGAACCCACCCCAATTATGTTACAATTGGTTGATCGATCAGTGGTTAGACCAGTCGACACACTACATGATATAGAAATCTCAGTTGACTCTTGGGAATATCCAGTGGTTTTCCTCATCATCAACCCAAGAAGTGGACTCAAAGGGCATCCATTGATACTAGGCAGACCATGGCTCACAACAGTAGATGCAAACATAGGGTGTCGAACGGGTAATATGATAATTTCTAGAGGAGGTGTCACCAAAAGTCTCATCTTATATCCTCTAGCCAAGCCAAGCCCGACTTTCATATATCCACAATTTCCACCACCACGATATTCAGAAAAGGATTTACGAGCCCCTCTCACCCTGGAAGAAGCTCTCAGACTCAAGAACCAACTATAGGATGATGTAATCAGTGGGTTTATTAACAACCCAACCATCATGGGTAATCCAACATGCTAGATGCTCCAAGTTGCTCTAGATTGTGAAGCAGAGGGAGACTCGCTGGAAGATTTAATGGAACAACAAATCCCAACTACTGTTGTTCATAACAACAAACCCGTTGAGATTGCACTAGGGAGGTCTATAAACATTAATGCCAATTTAGATGAGAAACAACAACAAAAGCTAATTCAAGTCCTCTCTAAATACCAGCAAGATTTTTCCTGGGAGTATTCTGATATGAAATGTATTGATCTGCAACTCTGCACACACCAAATTTATATTGAGAAAGATGTTGAACCTATCTGACAACCACAGAGAAGATTGAAATCCCACCTCAGAGATATTGTTAAAGAAGAATTGCAAAAGCTATTGGACGTAGATTTTATATATCCTATCTTAGATAGTCGGTGTGTTTCCCCATTAGTGATCATCCCCAAGAAAAATGGGAAATGGCGAATCTATGTCGACTACAGGGAACTTAACAAAGCCACTCAAAATGACCACTTCCCCTTACCTTTAATCGATCAGGTCCTGGACACTTTGGTAGGGAAGAAATTATTTTCTTTCCTAGATGGTTTTAGTGGCTACAATCAGATCTAGATTTCCCCAAAAGATCAATATAAAACTACATTCACATGCCTCTGGGGTACCTTTGCATACAGAGTATTGCCCTTTGGACTTTGTAACACTCCAACCACATTCCAAATTTCCATCCTGAGCATATTCAACGATCTGATCAGTGAAGGGATTGAAGTTTACATGGATCATTTCACTCCTTATGGCGACGACATTGATCAAGCACTGAATAATCTGGAGAAGGTATTAGAACGGTGCATTGCTACTAGGTTATGTTTAAGCCATGAAAATTTTTACATGATGATGATGAAAGGTGTGGTACTAGGGAATTATATTTATGTAGATGGAATTAGACTAGATCCAGCAAAAATAGAGGTAATCCTTTATCTACCTACACCACACACACAAACTGAGGTACGTAGTTTCATTGGCGCTTCAGGATACTATCATAGATTTATGGAAAATTTTGCAAGAATTGTTGTACCTTTACATGCTTTGACAGGTAATGTAGAGTTTCAGTGGTCTAACAAGTGTGATGTGGCATTTGTAGGACTCAAGAAGTTGATCTCGAAAGCATCGGTGTTGAGGGGATCAAATTGGAAAATACCATTTCACATCTCCATTGATGCATCAAATATTTCCATAGGTGTTGTCCTTGGACGGGAAGAAGACAAGAAACCCTACACCATTGATTTTATTAGCAAGAATCTTTCTCCAGCTGAACTTAATTATACAGTAACAAAAAACGAATTTTTAGCTGTTATACATGCCATCAATAAATTTTGTCATTATATAATAGGTTATCCAGTTATTTTGTATACTAATCATTCTGCTATTAAATATCTAGCTAATAAACTGATTACTAATGGACGGGTCACTCGGTGGTTATTACTATTGTAGGAATTTGACATCACCATCAAAGATCGACCCGGGAGAGAAAATCTTGTCACAGACTTCCTGTCCCGCATACCCAAAATAGATGACTCCTTAATAGTTGAAGATCAATTTCCAAATGAGCATTTGTTTGTCATCACCACAAAGCCACCTTTGTATGTTGACGTGGAAAATTATCTGGCAGTGGGAAAATTACCGGCACATCTATCATCAAGCGAAAGAAAATTGATCGTTCATCGTAGCACACGATTCACTTGAATCAGTGGATATCGCTTCCACACAGGAGATGATCTCCATATCCGTAGATGCGTACGAGATGACGAAATCTATGACATACTGAAGGCAGGGCATGATGAGCCCTATGGCGGACATTTTGTAGACCGCGGGACTAGACACAAAATTTTACAGAGATGCTATTATTGGCCCTCAATATTTAGATATGCGAAGAAATACGTCTAGACCTACGACAGTTGTTAGCGGATGGGAAAACCAAGTCAGGCTGATGAAATTCCCTTGAAAGCACAAGTAGTCGCCAAACCATTTGAATGATGGGCACTAGACTTCCTTGGCCCCTTCAATCCAAAGTCAAATAAAAATGCCTATATTCTTGTTGCAACTGACTACATGACCAAATGGGTAGAGGCAGAAGACTTACCAAATGCAACAGAAGAAGTAGTCATCAATATTCTTTTCAAATTATTTGTATGCTATGGACTACCCAGAGAAGTAATCATTGATGGTGGGTCACAATTTACAACTCATAGAATCATGACCACCTTGGACAATTATCATATTAAGAACAAAATTACTTCTCCATACCACCCACAGGCAAATGGGCAAGTAGAAAGAACCAATAAAGTTCTGGAGGCAATCTTGACAAAGACTATCTCAACAAACTGACAGAATTGGGCTACTGAGCTCCCAAATTCCTTATGGGATTATCACACAACATGTCATAACACCACTGGCTACTCTCCTTATCACCTATTCTATGGTAAAGAACCCATATTCCCAATCGAGTTCAAGATCAAGATTCTAAGGATGGCCCAGGAAATTGGACTCGATCCTACAAAAGCACATAAACAGTGCATTCAACAATTCAACGAGTTGGATGATGCATGCATGTCTGTTGTTGAGCGCACAACTGTTATACAGTAACACAGAGAGACCTGGAATGACAAACATATCAAGAAGAAATAATTCAAGAGAGGTGATTGGGTGCTTCTCTATGATTCCAGATTTTAGGATTTCCTCGAAAAATTATAGACATAGTGGTTGGGACCTTACGAAATTAATAAAGTTCATGATAATGGCACAGTCACTTTAAGTACCATCGACAGGTCTGGATCTCCATTTTTGGTCAATGGACACTGGCTACGACTCTACCATCAACCACCTTCAAAAGAATCTTTCTACCAGGAAGTAAGTAAGGACCCTACCGTTCAGATTTTGGCTAGCTGGGAAGGTAACCCAGCCACTCCAACTCCATAAATGATGAATTTTGTTGACACTATACATACTATGTATAGTTTTTTTTATATAGATCTAATTGATTTGTTAGTTTTTCTTTTTGTTTTTATGAAAGTCACTTGGGAAATAGGAACTGGGGAATATAACTATAATGAACACAATTAGCACTCTTTTTTGTTCCATACTCTTGCTTTATCTTATCACATGGACCTTGTCTTTCACAGAAAAATGAATATGGCATGCTTCACAGCTGTGTTTGGGTAACTATAATGAACTCATGACATTAACAGACCATCCAATACTTGATTCTGAAACAAATTGACCCATAACAATTGAATGAATTTAGTTAACGACTAATCAACCTTAGATTTAAGAAAAATACATTTTCATGGGGGGTTTCCAAAATTACCTATTCAGATGGTTAAAAATTAACAGATGACATCCTCTGTTGCAATTGTTGTTCCTTTGAGTATCGTTGTTGTTTATTTGAATGGAACAACTGTCACTCCCTTCGCATGATTGTTGTTCCTTTGAGTATCATTTTTGTTCATTTGAATGGAACAATTGGCGTTCCCTTCGCGCGATTGTTGTTCCTTTGAGTATCGTTGTTGTTTATTTGAATGAAACAACTATCGTTCCCTTCACGCAGTTGTTGTTCCTTTGAGTATCATTGTTGTTCATTTGAACAGAAAAATTTTCGTTCCCTTTGCATGATTATTTTTCCTTTGAGTATCATTGTTGTTCATTTGAACAGAACAACTGTCGTTCCCTTCGCGTGATTGTTGTTCCTTTGAGTATCGTTGCTATTCATTTTGACGTTCCTTCACTGTTGTTAAAACACTAGCCATTCCTTTGGGGTACGAATTTCACTAAATAATTTTCACCATCATTATTTCTAATTGTCATCACAACGATCTGTCATTATTTTTTGGACTATCTCCCATACCTTATCAAATTGTTTTTGGATTAATCTCTTCAAAATATCTTAAACCTTGTTCATAATATGCAACCACCATAATTCGTTT
>SNQJ01S0038253.1:27021-48176 GCA_010110895.2 Picea sitchensis | reverse complement strand
TTTTTCCAAAAGAGAAGAAGCCTCATCCATACGAGGACAAAGGTGAGAGTAATGATCGCCTTTACATAACATGCAAGGGAACTTGACAGTTTTCTTCTTCTTACCAACCTTAACATCACTAGTTGACGGGGTATCATTGGCATGTCCAGCAGAGGTTGATGACGTGGAGGATCACATTTATAAGACCTTGATAAGACTGGGGCAATCCCTCAGAAAGTGGTCACCCTTACAAAGAATGCAAGGGAACTTGGGTTTCATATTCTTCATTTTAATCTTGTTGACCTCATCAACACTCCCAGTACCATTAATGGTAATTGGTTGCTTAGAGACAACATCTGATGTTGTTGGGGATTTGGTCCTTTTTGGGATTTTCTTCTTCTTCTCTTTTCCTTTCTTCTTCTTCTGATCAACCTGGCTACTTTCTTTAGAGATTTCACTAGGCGAAGAAGGAGAAATGGAAGGAGACTTAGTGGACGAAGAAGGAGAAAAGTCGACATGAGGTTGATGTGTGGGTGGTGTAATGACATCTAAAGTATTAGGTGCAGTTGAAACAATGGGAGGATTCAAGATCACCAGAGTGGGGAACAACCAAACTAGTAATCCGATGGTGAGTCCTAGAAGACTCAGTGTGGCAATATACAGAGGACCAAAGTTTCCAAATGAAGGAAAGGTATAAGGTTCCCCAGGAGAAGGGGTTCCTCCATTGATACTCTTGGGATTCGATGCCATTAACACTGACTCGACCTAAGGTCCACTAAGTAAAAAAAACAACACACACTATGAATCTGAGAAGCAATCAATCAAACAAACCTTCCTACGATGAAACCACTAGTTGGTTATGAAATCCAACGTCGCGAGATCAAAATAGGAAGGGGTGGGGATAGAGCGGGTGGATCAGTTACGTTGGTGACCTGCTTAATGGACTTATGCATTAGTGCAAGTTTCCATGCAGTAATTGTAAATTTACCCTCCAAGGAGCTCGAGTGAGTTTGACCAACGTCTGTTCCAGGTACAGTGAGACTTCCCTTCACCGTCACCTTGTGTGGGACCCTAAATATTATGGCTACTAAGGTCACCAATTCGTAGTCAGCCTCTGGGCGGGTACAGTCAACAGTCCAGTTGGAACGTATGGGTAGGATAACAAGTCTGAAATCAACCCGAGAGACTCCCACACATAATCATGGGTATACCTTCAAGTGACCCCCAATATACGATCCGACCACTACAGACATTTGAACCACAGAGAGATAATATCAATAATTCGCCTGAATGTGACCTCGTGCGTAACCCTTGTGTGAGAGGGGGATCCTAGAAAGCCTATATGACAATTGGATTTCACTCTTATTACCGCAAGATACTAAGTTTGTTTGATAGCTTTGGAAAGTTAGCCTTTTAACCTATTCCAAATCCCTACACCTTAAACTAATGTAGGTTTGCTAACAAAGATGTAAAAAGTCTGAAAAATTTTAGTTAAGCATTGAGTTTAGTGGTTGTTGTTTACTCAGAGGGTGTATGAAAGTGAAACTGATGGAATGATGACTCAATTCACAAAAAATGCATAAAAGATGATAAGCAATCATTTCTTTTCAATGAATTCCTATTTAAGGGAGAGAGAAAGAGTTGTTTTCATTATCAAACACTAATAAGGAATGTCCTCAATCAATTTTTTCTCAATCAGATCCAATGTAATGCTAAAAAAATTCAAAAATGCCTTCTAATATGAAAACCAATCACTAAGATGTATCTTTGTTGTTTGTATGTGAATGATGACTAATTCAATGAAAAACTTCTCCTACAAACTACCCTTTCAAATCAAGGATATTCGAACAACCATAAGTAGATTTCGCACAAAAAACATACCCTTTTTGCGATCAAACAAGAGAAATAAAACCAAAAACGAAAAAGGAAGGAGAAAGAGATTGAACAAGATGACCTCAAAGAACCAAATTAGAAGATTCATAGACTTCTGATGTCCTTCACTAGATTTTCTACTCAGTCAGACAAGAGAGAAGAAAGTAGTGGATTGATTCCAAGTTCTTAACAGGAGCAAAAACTCAAAATAAGGAAGAAGGTCACAAAATATGAACAACAAAGTGCCCACTTCTCAGAAAGAAGAGGGTCAAAGGTCATTACGAAGATATACTGAAGCATCAAGAAGTTGAGCAGGACAAAAACAGAGACTCAACTGCAGAAAACACAATTCTGGAAGATATTTTTGCAAAGGAGAGGTTGGCACTTTGGTGTAAGGGACACCAGAGTGTTATAAATATTTGTCTAATACCTTTAGGGAGTGCTGGCAATGGGCTAACATAGGCACAGGGGCACCAGGCTTCAAAAACTCAGAAAATTGTCAAAAAAGCCAAAAACTCAGTCAATTTTTTGTCAATCAAGATGCATGTGATGGACTAAGGATTCAATCAACAAGTGAAATCAGACATACGGGGTGAAAAAGGCCTAAAATAAAAAATGGTAAGACAAGGTCTATGAGGAAAAACAAAAACTAAATGTTTTGATTTGATTCCCCAGTGGAGTCGCCAATTTCTGTTGAAGGAAAATCTCCCTGCGGACAGGTAGATCTCCTCTTGAGAGCTAGACTCTTAACTCTAAGACAGAAGATTATTATCATGGAAACTAACTTCCTTTTAGATCTAGACAAACTAATGTGTGAGGAGGAAGGATAAGAGAAGTACCTTTTTATCGGTGTTTGTCCCTGCACAGTCTGAGTTGAACTCCAATCTTGAACTCCTCGATAATCCCTATAGACAAACAAAGATACAACTAGCTTCCTACTCTATCGAGATTATCTTGAAACAAATCTATCTAATAGAGATAAGTTCATGTGAGATCAAACACAAACTAGAAAGAAATAGGCCAAGTATATTATATTAATGAGAACAAAGTGTTACTTACAGCCATGGATGGAGTGCAGCAGCTTCACCAAGCTCTCCTTGTCCAACCCTTTCTCAAAAGCTCCATGACCAGAATGACAACATCTTCACTGATTATTCTCCTCCACTATATGTTTCCTATGAGATCATAGGTTTCATGCCTCTAATCTTTTCCCATCCCCTTTCACCATAATAAGGCCTGCTTATATAAGCTTGGAGAGGCCCAACCACTTGAGATATCTTTGGGGTAAGTTGAGTATTTTCCTCCTTCAGTTAGGGATCTTCCCTAATATCATGGCTTGACCAAGGATTTGAATCCAATTGCCTTAAGAGATTGAAGGGATATTTCCCTCATTCTTCTCAACCAACCAACTGTTGCCTAGAATAGGTAGCACTCCTCCAAAAGGGTAGTCAGAGTGCTATAACACTCCCTAGTAATGTATAGGGGGGCGCAACACTCCTAACAGTAGTAGTGCTCCTCCAAAAGGGCAGAGAGAGTGTTATAACACTCCCTGATAATCTATAGGGGGGAGCCAACACTCTTAATAGTGATATAGGGGAGCGCTCTCCTCTGAAAACTCAATTTTAGTGGTTCTTTCAAATGGCAAGAGGTTCATAAACTCTATTAACCCATTCCTCTTCTTCCAAATCAAATGTTTGAGGTGTTTCAAGTGTCTTTCCGATGTCGTTATAGGCACGACATAGGCATTATGGCAGTATGATTTTCCTAACACTTGCGACACTTGTGAGCAAAATGTGACACTTGCGACACTTGTAATGACGACACTTGTGACACTATCAAAGTGAGTAATTTTGATGTGTAACACTTTGGGTTCATAAATTTCTTTGCAGCCACCTATAGAGTGGAAAGGTATTCTAGAATTCTCCGGGAGGAAGGATCGGCTTGGATTGGGTGCAGATATAACCCCCCTATAATTTGGTTTCCTCTAGAAAGTTACCATAAGGATTATCAAATTAATAAGAAGAGGGAGGATGCTGCTTTTGTAGAGATCAAAAGAAGTAATGGGTTCAAGAGACCTGGTGAACCAACTTTTCCTCCTTACAGCATCAATGCTTTACATGTAACATCTCAGCTTGCATGAGGTCATGCAAGAAGGTAAGCTGGGGGGTATGTTGGGTTATGGAAAAGGTACAAATATCTTCCTTTTTCCCACAGTTCATGATATAATCTTGATTGACTTTTCGGTTAATTAGGGATAAATATGATAGAAAATGATTAATATGTCTTCTAGCATTATTATTGAAGTTATATTAAATAAGATTCTAAAATATGATTGGAATTGTTTGATTTTGTTACAGGATGGGATAAATGTTTTCAAACCCGAGATAGAAAAGGAGATCTTGAAGATGTGTAAGCTATTGGAGGTTGAGGACTTTTGGCGCAAAGAAGTTTTGAAGATGATTGATTTTCTATATTGTAAATTTATAATAGTAAATCAATCCGGAGGATATCTCGATCCTCAGGATGGCTAAAATTACCCAGATTATTGTAATATATAGAGGGTAATAGATCCTGAAAAGGATAATCAAAGAATTGCATCCAAGTATTTAGAACTTAGAATTGCTTTGTGCAAGTAGTTTTTGTAAATGTTGTACCAGCTATGAAATCAATAAAATCTTTCAACGTTTTCACCATTTCTACATATTGAGTTTCCAGTAGAAGTGCTTCTGAATACCAAGGGCCCAGTTTGAAGGAGTTACTGTCTTGATCTATAATTGTATCAGTTTGATTTATGTTTTGTGATTCAAATCCCTTTTACAATAGTTAAGATGAATGCATGAATGTGTTAATGATTTTATGTTGTTTGCATACAGAAGATAGGCATTTCCCTCAAGTGTTAATGATTGATGTTCCAACTTCCATTACTGTAGTTTTTTGCTTGAAAGTTCCTCACAATTTCATACACGTTGTTCCTTTTACTTAGATTCGCAATTGTTGTTCCTTTCAATTAGGTTACATTTGTTGTTCCTTTCAATAAAGTTACAATTGTTGTTCCTTTCAATTAAGTTACATTCACTTTCCCTTTTGATTAGATTACAATTGTTTCTTCTTTATACAGATAGAGTAATTCTCTATTTTCTTTCCATCAATTTGATTCATAGTTGATAATTAATTCTGCAAGTCTTTACTTAGATTCAATTACTGCTTTTTAGTTAAATGAATTCAACTGATTAATTAGTTCCTTTCCATTTCACAACATGTTAGTAATCAGATTTCAATTATGTTAAGTAAAATCTTAGTCTTAGAATATTTAGTGAACATTTGAGGAACTTGATTGTTGATAAACTCATATTTTCTTTAACTACGCAATTTTAGCCTCTATGAGCTATCTTCATAGATTTTGTTGATATTCTTGAGATAAAAGATGAATCCTCGGATTGATAAATTAATGTTAAACTAAGGCTTTTTTTAGACATCTTTAGAGCCCAACAAAGACCATCATCCACACAGATCACCAACCACTAGAGTGTTTTCAGGCCCAAAGTAATATACAACAAACCAAGCATTACAAATGGATGGGGATTTTACAACAAATTAATCTAGTCATCAAATATAAGAAGGGAAGCACAAATAATTTTGCATACATGCTTTCAGGACCACCCACATACAAGACTAAAACTTTATGAACTTTGATGCACATGAATCATTTTACCCATGATGCATACAAAGAGGCATGCACATAAGATGAGAACTTCAAGGAGGCGTTTCAACAACTACAAGGAAAAATTCATATAGAAGAAGGTGATGGAAAGGGTGACTATCATTTCTAGAATGGTTTACTCTACAAGCTCGACAAGCTCTATGTTCCTAAAGGTGACCGATTGTAACTTATCAAAGATGCTCACACCTCCAAGGTTGCAAGACATTTTGGTCTTGGGAAGACAATCACCAACTTATAAGGGTATGTGTATTGGATTAGAATGAAAGAATATGTAGCACAATATATTAGAGGATGTATACTTTGTGGTACCAACAAGCCCAAGAATAGGAAGTAAGGTCTATACCATCCCTTACCTGTATCAACCTTGGGAAAGCATTTCCATGGATTTTGTGGGAGGTTTACCAACCACGTGGAAGAGACATGACTATTTATTTGTGGTAGTTGACATGTTTATCAAAATGTGCATTATCATGCATTGTAAAAATACCATCAACGAACATAAAGAAACAAACTTTTTCTTTGAACAGGTCTGGGTGCACTTTGGGATACCAAAGAGAATTATCCTAGATAGGGATACCAGATTTATCAATGTATTTTAGACTACATTGTGGGAGAATATGGACACTAAATTGAATAGGTCTACAAAATTCCATCCACAGACAGATGGGTAGACAATAGTAGTCAACAATAATTTGGTGCATCTTTTGAGGGTTTACAATAATAAGCATCCAAATACCTGAGATGTAAATCTAATCTATATACCACACCTTTATAATAGAGAAGTCCACACTTCTACTGCTAAGTCACCTTTTGAAAATTGCTTTGGATATTTTCCACCTTCACCCTTGGATGTTGTAAATGGACAATGAGGAGGAGTGAGGGAGGACCTCACAAGAGATGCATTAAAGGAAAATAAATTTGTTGAGAATATCGAGAAGAATGTTAGCCGGAAAACCCCCCCTTTATCTACACCAGGGTTCAGAATGTAGGCAGATCTATTAACCGTATAAAATTCAATTAATTTTCTATACTACCCCAAACATACCAAAACTCATATGAAGAAAGCAAGGAAAAGGATATCGGGTACTATACCTCTAATCCCATGTCTGGTGATGACCTCCTTGTGCTTGGAAGTTCTGCTAATTGCACGCCTCCTCCTAGGGCTGACCTGCATCCAAAGATTGAAAAACAGAAAACTACAAGCATGTTATTCCATATATAAGTTAGGGTTAGATGTTAGAATGTCAAAACATAAACCAGTAAAATTATTAAGACACCATCATTTGGGACAAGAAAATGTAATTATTTTATTAATAACACAATGATTATACCTTTACAATCAAAGTCAGCGACCGTTCTGCGAACCTGGTCCGAGCTCCTCTTCAACAAGCTCCAAGTGAACCTTTTATGAACTTATCCTCTCAACCTTGTGGTCTCTTCTTGGGAAGTGAATGGGTTCAATGGAGGGAGAAGGGGATAATGAGGGAATGTTGAGGCAATTTCTCACAAAATGAAGAAATATCATGGGAAAGGAGGGAAAGTGAAATTAGGAAGAGTTTCATTGTTCTTATGCTTAGATTTGAAATGAGACCCCAACACATCCTTTTATATGACAAAAGGATGGTTATTCGGTTGGGTGACGGGCTATAGCAGGTTGATTAGTTGGGAAACTACCCAATAGCCTGTAATCTCAACAAATTCCTTGCAAATTTTGCAAGTATACGTGGGTTGTAATGGTGCAACATGTGTATGTACATGAGTTGTAGTGGTGCATCAAGTGTATGTACATGGGCAGTAATGGTGCAAGAGCACGTACATCTTAAAAAATGATTTTTTAAGAAGAGCAACTCATTAGTGCTTTGGAAAAAAATGCAAGTAAGAGGGCCAAGGCCATGTATGCATGTGTAGAGAAATTTAGGGTTATAACAGATGCCCCCTAATGTGTGAGGTCAGAAGAGCATCTGATGGTTGAAATACATTACAAAATTTTCACTAATGTACGAAATCGAGTGACCCCGAGACCAGAGTTCGGGAGGTGCCATCTTCAAAATGATAATTGTCTCTCTGAGGTGGGCATACCCATGCTCGAAATGAAAATAAATCATGGATGTCAATCAAATACACAGCATATCCATGGAATATAACTATATAAAGTGTAGCCGTGAGCAATACACAACGGATCTACATCTCAAAATCAAAGATATAAAAATATAGTATCCATCTTCAAGAAGCCAATAATGCCCGATGGCTGGAGATGAGGTCTTCATAGCTCAAAGAAAAAATTCAAGATATTCAAAAATCAGGTAGGAGTATAATGGGAGTGCATAACTCACTAAACTGAGGTCTTCGATGACGACTCTTCGAGAAAAGACAAGAGGATCTCGGTGATTAGGAAGAGAACTTTGTCGATTTTGAATCAAGACTTGACTGGACTTTCGTGATGGCCAACTCATGAGATCAAGAGAAAAAATGAAGAAAGGCCGACTCAGGTTGGGTGAAACTTCCCTTGGACATAAGCATGAAACATGATCAGACTCAGGAAGCATTACATTGACATAAGTTCACGATGCAGGTGGAAACACAAACTCTCCACATGTCTAGAAGAGTAACCAAACAGAGGAGGACACAACTCTATGTAGAGAGAGCAACTTCCTAAGGTCATACTAGATCCCAATGCTTGACAAACAAACAAAAGGATGTGCTTTTTCCAAGGGAAACTCTTTGTGATGCCAAAAAATAATACATATTTCTCGTCCCCTCTTTTTGGGATATTTGATTTTTTTGTCTTTTTCAATTTTTTAAAGAGCTTGAAAAAGAATAAAAGAATGTTATGTTACAAAGGATGAATGAGTGTCGCAAGAAAGAATACTAGTTCTAGGTGCAAGGAACACACTAATGCTCAAAGCAAGGAGAAATGTGAAAGAAAAGGACACTCGAGGAAAATTCCTCCATGGTTCAAGGTGGTAGGTCATAGAGGCAAAGTGCTACAAGGCTTGTGTATAAGGCATGCTTCAAAGGTTCAGTTGAGAGCAACATGGATCTGACATTAGGACAAAGATAGAGAGATGCAAATACAATTAGTAAGACACAATGAAACCCCCTTCAATGTAATTTTAACGAGCCCAGAGAAGGTAAGCTCGATAGTTTTTTCACGTTTGGGGAGTTTGAAAAAACGTAAAAGAAGACTCCAAGGAGTACCTTTTTCAGAGATAGTCTAGTCGGTTCGAAAAAGGGTTAAACTTGCATCGAAAATACGTCTATTCAAAACCATTTTAATGAGTGTGACAAAAACAAGATCACTCGACAATATTTTCAATTTTAAGGAGTCTGAAAAGAGCATAACTATGGAATCACAGCCTTTTTATGAATTTAGTCCCCTTAACCTGAAAAAGTATAAGAGTCACTGAGGATAACTCTCCCTGTGAGATGAATCTCCCAAGGCATACCTTTTTCTGTAATAATCTACTAGCTGGAAAAAGGGGTAAACTCATGTTAGTAGATGTTCTTCTAGACCAATTTAACGAGTGTGAAGCGACAAGGTCACTCGATGATCTTTTCAATTTTAGAGAGTCTAAAAAGAGCTTAACTATGGACTCCATGGGGGTTCCTTTTTCGTAAGCAATCTCCAAGGCCCGAAAAAGGTGATAAACCAAAACCAAGGAGAATGTTCCTTTTTCATAAATTTAGTCCCTCAGGCCCGAAAAAGGGTTAAACTTACACCTGAGAATACTCTTCTAGCGAACCAAAATTCCTAGAGCATACATGTTGTGTGACTTATATGTTTAGTATACTGCACTCATTAATTATCAATCCAGTATTCGTAATCAATAGAGTTACAAGACACCAGTAAGAAAGGTAATTCTAATGTCATGAGTATAGAACTATTCTAGATTAAGCATGCTGGGAAAACAAACTAGCAAATCAAAACACGCTTTGGTTGTCTTTCATAGAGAGGCTATCTACTCCATTATGGCACATGCAAGTATGAGATGGAGTTATTTTGACATATCAAATCTACTATCTGACCCAGAAAACTAACTTTGCAATCACACTTCTGAAAGGGAAATCACACATCAATCATCAAGACATAGCATGGGTAGTTCAATAGTCAATATACTGAGTATGTTGTGGTTCACAATGTGTTGTTGTAAACTTCACTAGTTCACCTTCAAATATGTCTGACTACTGCTACCAACATATATGTCCATGAAACAAAATCAACTTCATAAAAACAAAAACAGAGCGTATACAAAAAGATCTCTAAGCAATCAAAGCCTAGACTGAAGTACACTGCTATCATATGAAAGAATTAAGATTCAGCTAATCTAACATCTATACTATTGAAATCAACTACTAGCACTAATCTATAAGGATGCTGACCATTGTTGGGAGGTGGGCCCTTGTCGCTTCAATAGGTCAGCGACTGGATTCTACAGTAAGCTTTCTTTCAATCCACACATTCCTCTTACTTAGATTTCAAAACATAGGATTAAACTATGCTAACAACTCAACTCACTTTAATTCATAAATGGTCAAGACCTGGAAATAATTGACATCCTTCTATTAAAAATTCAATTTAGAATGTGTTCTACAATATGTAACATTGCTTCAACTACTATGTTATGCTAACTCTCTGCTACCTCCACCATCCTTGCCATGACTATTTAAATAGTCTTAGTTGTGAAACACAAGGAGGTGAAATATTTTTCAAATCAGTCAAAAGATATTTGGTTACATATTTTAAGCTTCATCCTCATGACATGAAGTGTATGATGATGAAGAAATAGGAAAAAAAGCTTATCATAACCTTGCTAAATCTTTGATGATTCAAAAAACATCCAACAATTGTCTGTAGTATGATTCTGGAGATAAACTTGGTATACTATGCTTCCTATATCGGTACCGGATCGTGACAGGTGAGATTTGGTAAATGGTACTGGATCTGAATAGTGCACAAGTGGTTGGTACCGGATCACGACAGTTTGCGGCCGTTGGTACCGGATCGCAATAGGTGAGATCCCATGCTGGATCTGATGGAAGGTGCACTTGGTACCGAATGACTGAGCTGGTACAGAAACGCTGGACTCATCTAGAGGTCAAAGGTCATACATGGCGAATTGAAACATTAGTACATGAAACATTTAGTCTCCTAGCTCAATAAACCACAAAAATGCATGAATTAATTATACTTTACCTTATGACCTCATCAATGGATAATGGTAGTGTCTTTTGTCATTTATCCAAGCTTAGGTAAGCCAAAAAGGTATAGATGAGAAGTATAATAGGGTAGTGGGGATGTTAATTTAGAGGCTCAACATTCCCCCATGCCAAAATCATTGCATTTCCTCATGCAACTGAAAACAAAGCCAAAATTTTTCAAAACTTGAGACTACATTCTTTACTTCTGTGGATCAATGATGTTGATGGCTGATGCTTCTTCTTTCAGCTCTCTTTTTATGGCCCTAATGTATTGTAAGAGTCTTAGTACCTTCTTGAGCCTATTAGAAGTATCTTCATGGTCATCTTGAAGTTGTTGGTTGGTTGCTTTCAATTGCTCGTTTTCCTTTTTGATATACCTGTCCAATAGTTGGTATTCCTTCACTTCGGGTTTGAGTTCCTGGTTTTTTTTTTTTAAGTTACCCAATCTTTTTCTTCATTTGTTCTTTTGTTAAGGTCCTTGTTGACTCCATTGTTACTGGTTGGATGTATTCTCTTTCCTCCACTTCCTCCCTCATCCCACATAAAGTAATAGTGAATTGTTCCTCGGTCAAACTAGGGATGTCATCTTGGACTGATAAGTCTTCAGAAGGGGAGGTAAGATCGATTGGATCTTCCTGTGTATGAGGACTGACAACTAATTTTCCTTTCTTTGCCATGCTCCTTGTGGTTCTTTTCCAAGGAGGTAATGGATCAGGGGTGCTCACGGGCTTCCTTTTCTTCTTTTCTATTTGTGGAATGGTTACAAGGGATTTTTCTATAGACTGTTCACTTTTATTTTATGAGCTATTCTTCCCTTTCCTTACAGTTTTTGTCTTATGACCCTTCTCCTCAAGTACTATTGTTGAAGTCTCCTCTACTAATTTGGTTTTACCTTTTGATTCTTGACTTTTAAAAGTCTTATTGACTATGGAAGAGGGCCCTGCTTATTTACAAGCTTTTTCGTTTTGGCTCACTTTTCTGGATGATGATGGAGTTGCCTTATCTTTCTTTCCCTTTTTCTTTTGAGGTTCCCTATTTTTCTTTGGAGCACGCTGGGATTCCTCCACAGGTTTGTTTTCTATGGGAAGGTGTTGAGTGATAAAGATTTTCCAACTAATCCTTTGCTTCCTAATTTCATGTAAAACTAACATCTTAATAAGACCTTGATGGTAAATGCTAGTCTTCTCAGTTTTGGATAGGGCTCTTACCATTTTGTTCAAACTCATCTATTAAAAATATGGGAAATCAATTTCAGGGCCTCCTTCAAAGTGTAATAGAAGCCTGAGATGATATATGAAGGTTACAATATACCTTCCCTCACAAGTGAGGAATCGTTGAAGACTAGCAAGCATTGGATGATACTCTTCCTTGATATAGTTCCTAGGGATTCCCTTTTTCCAATCAGGGTGTTGATGGTCTTCTTTCAAAAAAATTTGGCACATTTCCTTGTTGATTCCTACTCCTTTAAATACTTGTCTCCTCTGTTAGGTAATCTCGTGACCTCCCTTAAATTTTCTTCATTGATTGTTAGCTGCAGATTTCCTATATGCGCAATCTCTCCATCGTAACCCTGAATAAATGCATGAGATACCTTCTCATGCCAGTCTGTGAATTTCTCCAAAAATGGAATCCATCCCGATCTAACATAATTATCTCTACATAGTTGGAACTCCTTGGTCTCTCTATAAATTTGGAAGACCGATTCATGTCTACTTACAACCATCGTTATAAATTGTGAGAAAAGAATCAGGTTGTAGTGCAAGGATTTAGTCAACTGATGAGGGTAAGGGTTTGGTACCGGAGATCGTAGGGAGAGGTGAGCTTGGAAGTGGAGAAGGGTTGGTAACGCTAAAAGATATGGTGATGGAATTGCTAATTTGAACGGTGAGTTTAAGTAAGGATGCCACAAAGGGGAATTAAGACAAGATGAGTCTCATCTGGATGGCTTCGCCACCCAAATAAGTCATTTCATTTCTGCCCGTTTAGCGTAATGATGGGGATGGAACGTTGGGTTTCAAAGAAGAATAGGTGATTGGACCTCTGAGCAGTGAATTTTATGTTTGAATCATGGCTCGTGACACAAGATAAGTTCATGATTTTCTTAAGGATGAAGCACGTCTGTGGCCCATCATTACTAGACATGCTTCATATACTTTTGATGTGATTTTTCCCTCAATCATTTTCGAGCGTTTATGTGATGAGAGGAATGATTAAGGTTAGGAATATGGGTATGAGGGATAGGTGCATGGTTTTAATACTAAGGTCATAAGGTCTAGTATACATTTTCATACCTATTGTAGTTTTATAAGCAAAGGAAAATAAATAATACCATGTTACCTTTGCTTTTACCCTTGTATGATCAATACCCATAGCATATGTGACTGCCTTTGTATTTGAATCTTATAGATTGTCAAAGTTCATCTTTTTAGGATGGATTTTTCTGGAAGTTTAGTACTGGAATTTCCTATACTTCATGAAACTTCTTTATTCTATACTTATCTTATTTTTTGTCTGGTTCTGCAGGGTTGTAGGGTGATCATGCTAATTTCTGAATATGATATGTGAGCCTGAAAAAGAGTTCTGAAGGAGCGCTTTGACCCTCCCCGATGCCAAGGATGTTGCATATCCTTATGCAAGAAGATCCAACACTCTATATCATAATGGAAAAAAATAAGAAGAGAAAGGAAACCAAATCAAATTCCAAAAGTACATTTATCACCTAGCATATGATCACATGCCTAAAAAATTGAAATTGCCTTTCTTGTGATGACTTATTAACAATAGTATCATTTAGCAGTGAAAACAAGGAGGTTTTTATATTTTTTCCAGAAGAACATATCCAACCTAAGTTGCTTCAGAGATTTACTATCATTAGATGTTATGGATAAATTTCATAATATAAGTAGATTAGACTCCCTAGTTAGGGCTCCACTCTTAAGAAGTTTCCTTCTTAGGTAATGTAGGCTTTAGATGTTAGACTAATAAGATTGACTTAGGGTAATTCTCAAATGGACATTTTCTTGTAATAATTATATTTTTTTAGTAATCTAGAGTTGTATCTCATAAATGTTAACAATCAGATTTGCTTGTAGTGTTCATCTTTTAAATGACAAAAGTGGATTTTTCAATCAGACAAGTATAGATGAGACATTTAGCAAGCAGAACCCACTACCAGCAAGCCTGTTCAATACTCCAGTGGGGTAGTTGTGATAATTAGTGAGAGACATCCCTTCCCCAGGGAAAATGCCCCATTTCCAATAGGCTTGTTCAGTATCCTGATGGGTTTGCCTAGTCATACCACAGACTGGTACCCACTGCCAACAAACTTGTTCAGTATCCTAGCGGGTTAGTCTCTTAAACCCTTTTTCCATCAGAGGCTTCTTGTCCATAGTCACCTATTTTGATTTTATTAAAGAGTTATTTTGCATGGTGACAAGGGAGGCTCGTCTGAAAACATTTTTACATGTTGGGATGGTATTGGGTTGGAAGGTGTATTATCTTATTTGGATGTCTTTAAAGATTTGTCTGAAGGGAAAATAAACTTTTGTATTTCACATTGGATCCAGATGGATAATTTTGTCTGAGTTTGTCCATAAGAGAATGACCTAAAGTTACCTTAGGGTACTGATACATCCTCTTCCATAAAAATTTTCCTAGTGTGCCCTTGACAGAGAGTGTTCATATACTCATATGTTACTCTTTGGAAAAGATAATCCAATGAATACTATTTAATTCTAGTTAGGATGAGATAGTTACTTGTAGGCTAATATAGTTTTTATCCCTTTAATCATGATGAAATAATGGATAAGGGAAACCTCTAGACTTTAAAGCAGATTAAGCATGGTTCTTTTAACCATTATAGGTAAAGATTATGTCTTCTTTGTCAACTAAAAGAAATTAAAACACTTCCTTTTAGGTAGCAATAGAACCAAAAGAAATTAAAAATTATTCATTTTAGCTAGCAACAAAACCAAAAGAAATTAAAAATTCTTCCTTTTAGCTAGCAACAGAACCAAAAGAAATTAAAAATTCTTCCTTTTAGCTAGCAACATAACCAAAAGAAATTAAAGATACTTCCCTTTAGTCAGCAATAGAACCAAAAGAAATTATTGCTTCATAAGAGTTGTCATTTGATGTTGCATTCGGCTTCGTGGTTCTAGCTTAAGTGGTTGTTGCATGACTTCATACTTCATAAGCTTTTTAAAATATGCATAGCATTCCTTGTCAATTAGGTGATGTGTCCTAATAGTATCGTATAAGGACAGACTTATGGTACTAGACCAGTACAGGACTGTTGGTACCGGACGAGTACAAGACTGTTGGTACCGGACCAGAATAGAGTATTGTTGATGCCTACAAATTGATGCTTAGCAAGTTCTTGAAGGATCAAATAAATTATAGAAATCCACTTACAAAGATAAAATGCAAAAGTAAAACAAAAGGGGGTAAGAATCCCTTGTTACCTTCATCTTATTAAAAAAACACAATCCACACCTATGTAAAAAAGCTTTCAAAATAAACCAATCAATCAATGTGGATCAGTAGGAAGGTCTTCTTCTTTACTGATTACCTGCATATCTGAATTATGTAGTATACGAGTCAAAAATTCCTCTTTTTATAGGGGTTTGTTATAAATTCTCAACCAGTGACCATTCACAAGTAGTGGTGTCTGTTGTTTGTCAATTTTATTTATCCTGATTAAACCATTGTCATAGACAGTGTCAATTTCATAGGGTCCCATCCAATGAGTGGTTAACTTACCTTTGAAGTTTTTGAATCTGTTGTCATACAACAGGGCCCAATCTCCTTGTTGAAATTTTTTCTTTTTGAGATACTTGTCATGCCATTTTGTCCTCTGCTCTTGAATGAGGGTGGTTCTTTGAAGTGCTTCAGGCCTGATCTCATCCAACTCATTAATTTGCAAGAGTATTTGTTTTTGGGCTTCATCCAAGTTCATGCCAACTTATACTGCAGTCTTGAAGGTTTTGATATGGAATTCTATGGGAAGAAGTACCCACTTCCCATACACCAACTCGTAGCATGTATGTCCTGTTGTATTCCTCCAGGTGATTTCATATGCCCATAAAGATTCTAGTAATTTGTCAACCCAGTCCTTGTGGTGTAGCTGTACTGTTTTAGTAATAATGGACTAAATAACTTTGTTAGTAGATTCTACTTGTCCATTTTCCTGTGGATGGTAGGGTGTAGATTTCCTGTGTTTAATTTGGTATTATTCTGTAACATCTTTGACGAGATTAGAGGTAAATTGTGTTCCCTAGTCACAATTTCTTGAGGTACACCAAATCTAGTAAAGATGTCATTAAAAAGGAAATCTACCATTGATTGTTCACTTGCAATTGGTAAAGATTTTTCTTCAACCCACTCACTAGTACATATTGTAAAAATTCTGATGTTTTATTTGCGGCGTTATGGACAAAATTGTCCATATTGTTGCAGAATAGAGGAAATTAAAAAAAAAAAAATCATATTGTCTGATAACGTCAGTCTTGCCACATTGATGTCTCTCTTGCCACTTTGACGTCTCTCTTGCCACATTAACATCTCGCTTGCCACGTTTTCCACCGGAAGGTCTCTCTTGCCACATTTGTGACATATATGTCGTTCTTGCCACATTTGTGAAGATTGATTTGCCTGATACTGTCGGTCTTGCCACGTTGACGTCTCTATTGCCACATTGACGTCTCTCTTGCCACGTTAATGTCTCTCTTGCCACGTTTTCCACTGGAACGTCTCTCTTGCCACGTTTGTGCAATATACTTCGTTCTTGCCACATTGGTGAAGATTGATGTCATAATTGAGACATTTTGGAAACTAGGTTTTCCCCTCCAATGGTCACCTTAGACCTCCATACAACCTGATCATGGATGCCATTGATTTGGAAAAAAAAAAAAATTCCAACATCATTATATTCACTATAGATTGTTTAGAGGACTGTTTAGTCAATTTAGTGTTCCTAAATTGCTTCCATTAATTATCAGCCAGGGCTTGTAACTTTGATGAAGTGTAGTGCACTATATGTGCCTAAGTAACATTTTTTGTAATGTCCCTTTCCAAATAGGAGCTCTAGAAGAGGAGGCTTAATGGTCTAAACCACCCCGTTATACTATAGCCAGGGCCAAAGAGGGGTAAACAGGGTTACTAGAGGTCACTCCAGTCACAGGTGTTATATTCGGAAAGTGGCATTGAGCTAACAAGAGTTAGCAACACTTTTACGACATTATGAGCTAAAAATAGAAGTCAACAGTGAATTAGGGTTTCAACAGTGATTTAGGGTTTCAGCATGATTTAGGGTTTTGGAAAGCTATAAAGGAAGGGTCAGTGACCTAATTCATCATTATGCAGATTATGACTTGTCATTGAGGAGAAGAGGCGCATCTCGGGAGAGATAGTTCAGTGTATTCCAGGAGGAAGACACTAGTTGGTTGATTTCGGTGTTGAAAGACACACCCTAGTCACCGAGAAGATCATCTAGGTATTCCATCATTATTCATTGATTCCAGAGTGCTCCCATATTTTGGGTATTATATTTTAGTTTCTTATTTGTATTCCAGCTAAGATCCTTTTGTCTTTTGATCTAGCCGAGTGTTGTTATTTTATTCAGCAGTAGTTGCTTATTTATATTCTGGCTAAGATCCTTTGTATGTTGATCTAGTCAAGTATTGTCAGTTATTCAGCCGCATTCGGCCATTTTGTAATCCACAGATATATAATAATACAAACTTGCAGTCTTTTGTCACGTTTATTATTTGTATGATCAGTTATATGTTGTAAACCTTTGATCCTACACACACATTAGCAGCATTTCCTAGAATAGCCAAGTCAGGAACATTACAGTGGTATCAGAGCTTTAGTCCTACCAGCCTGTGACTAAAGACAATGAGTGCAGCAGAAGACCCATAGGGTCGTGAAAACATAGGTGACGAATATGTCCCTTACAACAGGCATTGGGAAAGAAGTCATAGGCCTGATTTTCCCCCTTTTCCTCCTAGATCAGAGGAAGAGGAAGAGGCACACAGAGAAGAAAAGAGAAGAGTAGAGCATGAGGCTGAGCGTGAGGCAGAGAGGATTCTAGGAGATAGATATGAGTGATTAGAGGGAAGTGGCAAGGCCCTCGTAGATACAGAGGCAACTTTCATGCAGGTTATTAACAGTATGTTAGCTAGTCAACAGACCATGTCTCAGTCCTTGGCACAGGTGGTTGATAGATTGGTTAGAGTGGGCACCCCAGATACACAAGTCCCACATGCAGCACAACCAATCTCAGGAGCAGGTAGTAGACCCCAGTCACCTTCTCACACATGCACCTCTGCGAGTAGGATTCCCAGACCCTTGTTTCCCAGTTTCCAGAGAGTACCCCCGGTAGCAGCACCGCCACCAATAGCACAGAGGCTACCCACTCATGCCGACGATATTACATATTATAGGAGGGAGTACGTAGCATTTGGTCATGACTTCCATCAGGGCATGACCTTAGTCGAGTACTATGGACTCAGACTCAGGAATCACCCCAGAGAGCCACAGAGGGGAGGACCACAACAGCAACAGGGGCATAGCCTCGATTTCATCTGAAAAGTTGGGAAACTCACCATCCCTTCTTTCGACGGATCATCCAAATACACCACCAGAGCTTGGGTACAAAATCTAGACATGTATTACAAGCTCAACCAAATGATCGAGACAGAGGCCATAAGTTTCGTGACCTTACACTTGGAGGGTGATGCAAATGAGTGGTGGTATCATGGACTAATGACATTGGGTCACAGTCACATCACCTCCTATAGGGAGTTTATAGATAGGCTCATGGATAGGTTTGACAGGAAGGATCCTGAGATACACTTCAGGGATCTAGCTCAGTTGAGACAAACTGGCACAGCAGAGGCATTCATCACAGAGTTTCAATGGGTAGCCGTGGCAGTGGTAGATATATCAAAACCCAGGATGATCATGTTATTCACAGAAGGACTCACAGAGCCTTTGAGAGGATGGGTGAAGGCATACAGGACTCCCACTTTGAAGGATGCCATCCTTTTCACTCGAGATCTGACAGACTCAGTGCCAAAGAATAAAACTTTCTCCAAACCATTTGTGCCTCAGAGGGATCAAGACAGGAAGCCATTATCGAGAGAATGGAAGGGAGAGGAGAAGTTGGAAGATGAGACTAGGTGAGAGCTTATGAGGAAGAAGCTTTTCTTCAGCTGCAGAGATCCTTGGGTCCCAAGCCACATGTGCATGGGCAAGGGAGAGGTTCATTATATTGAGGTAGTAGTAGACAGTGTGGATAGTGAGGAGGAGGAGAAGAATAGTGGATCCACTAGTTCAGAGGAGGAGTCAACACCAGTAGAGGATTAGCTTCCCCGTAGACCACTGACACCGGTAGGAGCCCATCCTCCAGTAGTCCTACAACTACCAGAGCAGGCTAACAGGATGAAACCAACAAAGGGAGGAGTCATAGCGACCCTTTCCAGTGTTCCTAGGTATGATACCCTCTGTATCAGAGGGATTATTTAGGGGCAATGGGAAATCACCCTGATAGATGGTGGGGCCACCCACAACTTCATCAACACTTCACTAGTATCGATACGGGCACTTCAGATAGAGGAGTTTGAGGGGTTTGATGTTGCGGTAGTAGATGGCCACACATTGGAATGTTTAGAAAGAATTCTAAACTTAGATATGAAGTTAGGAAACTAAATAGTGAGAGACACATTTTATTTGGTTGACCTATCAGACATAGATGTGGTGTTAGGAGTTCAGTGGATGATTACCTTGGGAAAAATCACTACCAACTACGAAACCTTGGAAATGGGATTCAGAGATCAGGATGGGAAGAAGGTTTTTCTAAGAGGTATGTCGATAGGAGCACCTAGGAAAGTTTTAGCCAAGAGGATGGAGAGGATATTCAGACATGGGGAGGTATCATATGTCGCAGAATGCTTGATCACTACTCATAAGGATTCAGAAGATCGAAAACAATACCACACAAAGATCAAGAGTTTATTGGGATGACATCAATAGGTCTTTGAGGCAATCCCACCAGGGAGACCACCTAATAGGGGATTTGAGCACACCATTGAGTTAGAGGAGGGAGCCAAACCTATGATCACCCCCCCCTATCGTCATCCTAGGAGGTTCAAGAACGAGATAGAGAAGGAAATCAAGGAATTGTTGGCGATGGGACACATCAAACTGAGAAGCAGCCCATTTGCTTCTTCAGGTGTCTTAGTTATAAAGAAGGATGGCACCATGAGGATTTGCATTGATTACCGAGCCTTGAACAAGAAAACCATCAAAAATCAGTACCCTATCCCACACATTGACGAGTTGATGGATGAACTGCATGGGACAGTTTTCTTCTCAAAAATTGATCTACGCTCTAGATATCACCATATCAGCATCCGAGAGAAGGACATAGAGAAGATGACATTTTGATGTCATTTTGGACACTTCGAGTTCTTGGTTATGCCATTTGGCTAACCAATGCATCCGTTACATTCCAGTATTGCATGAACCATATATTCAGGGATCAGTTAAGGAAATCAGTCTTGGTTTTCTTCGACGACATCTTGATCTATAGCTGGTCATGGCAAGAGAATATGAGGCACCTGGATGAGGTATTGAGCATCATGGAGGAACAATCATTATATGCCAAAGAGTCCAAGTGTGAGTTCAGTATGACAGAGCTACTTTACGTAGGCCACAAAATCAGTGCACAGGGGGTACAGGTGCANTCTGGATTGGCCGACGCCCAAGAACGTGACAGAATTGAGGAGCTTCTTCGGGTTGTGCAACTATTACAAGCGGTTCGTCCAGGGTTTTTCTCATCCCGAAGCACCGCTGACATATCTTACCAAGCATGGGGTCTTCATATGGACCAAGAAATCACAAGAAGCCTTTGATCACATGAAGGAAGTCATGGGCACTTGTCCAGTGTTGGCACTACCAGACTTCACCCTACCATTTGTACTAGAGTGTGACGCATCTGGCGAAGGGATCTGTGCAATTTTGATGTAGGGAGGACACCCCATTGTATTCAAGATCCGGAAGCTTAGTCAACCTGAGAGGTTGTACTCCATTTATGACAAGGAAATGTTGGCAATCATGCATGCCTTGACCAAGTTAAAACAATATTTGGTCAGCAACAAATTCGTGGTCAAGACCGATCACAACAGTTTGAAGTATTTCCTTGAGAAGAAGGACCTCAGTGAGTGCCAACAGAAATGGGTGACAAAGGTACATGCATTCAACTTTGACATAGAGTATGTCAAGGGGAAGAAGAACATTGTGGCCGATGCACTATCGAGGAGACCTGCGGCATGTTCTTTGATGGAGATTTCAGTAGATTGGAAATCCCACTTGTTAGTGG